>JAPKLW010007815.1:0-14355 GCA_026898455.1 Plectranthus barbatus | reverse complement strand
CCCCCTACAAACTCTCCGAATTGGTGGAACACTTTCTTTTTCCTTAAGCTCGACCCCTCGAACCCCGAATTCATCAGCCACGGCGGAACTCCAATAAGTGTGTTATTCTCGTAAGATAACCCCTATTATTTATACATTTGACTAATCGACTGTATTTCTTTTTCAGTGCGCGAGAGGACAGTCCTTACCCCGGCTGAACAGGCGAGGGTAGATCGTGCATACGATGTCAGCTGCAGTGATCGCGAGTGGCCAAAGTTACAGCTCGGGCGCTTCGTAACTGCTTACCACTTTCTAGACCACAACTGTCACCTCAACGACCTCCCAGACAACATGAAAGGTCGAGGGCCATCCGCCGAGCAAGTTGCCCAGGCCATGCGGGAGAAGAAGAGAGCTCGGGAGGAGCTCGAACAGAAGCGTCGAGAGGAGAACCCTTCTAAAAGGCCTGCAACTTCGAGCACCCTTCCAACTCCGCCGCCTCCTCCACTGAAGCCTACCGAAACCCCTAAAGATACCCTTCATCTCTCTCAAGCGGACTCTTCTCGCAAGGAGTCTGACCGTAAGAAGGACAAGGAGGGCGGGTCTTCTGATCGCCGCCACCGTCCTTCGGACAAGGACTCTGGCCCGAAAGAGAATCTGGATAGATCTTCGGCCAAGGCGCAAACAGCCCCAGCGAACCCGAGGGTGGACTCATTCTTAGTCCATGCTCGCAAACTGCTGCTTAATCCTCCCTCCCAAGATCCTATGGCAGGGGCGCTCTTCAATAGGTTTTCTCGCTTCGAACAGCGTCAGTTAGAGGTATCATCTCCGTCATGCTCCATAACAAACCATATATATATTCTGCTCCTTATGGATTCGGGTGCAGGATACGATGGAGTTTGACAAGATCCACCGCGAGATCAAAGCCTTTGAAGACAAATGCGCGGAGGAGATCCTGAAGCTGCGGGGCGAGGTCGAGGCTCAAAGGAAGAAGGCTGCTGCTCTTGAGGATAAGCTTGATGAGACTGAAGGCAATGCCGCCTCTCTTGCAGTGAAAGCGCACACCGCCGAGGAGGAGCTGAAAGCGTGTCGCGGCGAACTAGAGAGTTCGAAGAAGAAGTATGACGCCGACATCGCTTTGCTCTCCAGCGACCTTCAGAAGAGAGGAGATCGGCTAAAAGCCATGCAGGAGCAGCTCGCTGCCAAGGAGGAGGGGCATCAGCTCGAGGTGAAGCGTTACCAGGAGGAGATCGCTCGCCTCAAGTCTGGAGAGGGCCTTGATTTTGAATCCATCATCCAGACGTCTTACTTCGCCGAGACATACGAGGTACCTCTCATCTTACTTCCACTTTCGTACTTTATTTCTTGCTCTATCATCGATATATACTTATTACTTCGTCACGTCGAGCTTACAGACTCTCGCCGAACAGGTCGAGCAGGACATCAGGGGAAGGATAACTTCTCGATTTCCAGACCTCGACTTAAGCATTTTGGATGAGGTCCCTCAGACTGAGCAAAACCCCAACTCTGGCAGCCCCAAGCAGCAGGAGGGCAATGAACAAGACGCTACCCTTCAACAGCAGACGAACACCAATCCATGAATCGTTATTCTATTTCTGTCGAACAATCATGTTTCCCTTTTTTTTTGTTTTTATATTCCCGCTTTTGGATAATTTTCCATGCTTTTACTTTGATCGCTTTTATAAGATTGGATGCACGCTTTCTTTTCTAGCGTTGAGGCTTTATGATATTTTGATCACTCTTGATATTATCCTGCATAGGGAATTTCGAGGTTAGGATGGGCGATGCCGAAGCATCGCCCCTCCGACGCTCAAGTTAGTATAGGTACTTAAATCAAAACATAAATTTGAATAGACGAATTAGAATACTTATCTGACCGCCCTTGTTCGAACAGGGCTATGCTTTAGAAGTAATACTTCTTCAAATGCCTTACGTTCCAGCTATTCGCGATCTCTCGACCATCATAATCCTCTAAATGGTATGCTCCTCGCCCGACCACACGTGTTATTTTATACGGTCCCTCCCAAGTCGGCGCGAGCTTCCCTACACTCTTATCCTTGGTATTCCGAAATACCCTTCGTAGCACCCAATTCCCTTCTCGAAAGGTTCGCAGCCTGAGCTTCCGATTATAGATCCTTTCTACTTGCGATCGACGTTGGGCCATCATTATCAAGGCTTGATCTCTTCGCTCGTCTATCAATTCCAAGTTTTTCAACAATTTCTCTGTACTACATGCCTCGTCGCACAACTCTACTCGCAAACTTTTCGCCCTCATCTCAATGGGTATAACTGCTTCCTCTCCATAAGCTAGAGCAAAAGGAGTGCTTCCCGTCGCCACGCGAGGTGTGGTTCGATACGACCATAACACCCCCGGGAGTTCGTCGACCCATCCAGTTTTAAGAGCATGCAACCGCTTCTTCAAAGTAGCCATAATAGTCTTATTGGATGACTCGGCCTGTCCATTCGCTTCGGGGTATCGTGGTGTTGAAAAGATTAATTTTATCCCGTATTGATCACAAAATTCTCGAACTCTTCTTCCAGTGAACCGCGTACCGTTGTCAGTCCGGATTTCTTTCGGTATTCCAAATCGACACAATATATTCGTCCAGAGGAACTTTATAACCTCTGGCTCGCGCACATTACGAAACGCCTCCGCTTCGACCCACTTCGTGAAATAATCAGTTGCGACGAGTAAGTATTCTTTCTGCCCAGCACCCTTCGGGAGTTTTCCTACGATATCCATTCCCCATGCCATGAAGGGCCACACAGGTACCGTCGTATGGAGCGGTTCCGCATATTTTTGCACTATTACCTCGAACCTCTGACAAGCCTCGCAGCTCTTTACGTACTCCCTTGCATCCTTTCGCAAAGTCGGCCAATAGAAACCCGTTGATATCACCTTATGTGCCAATGTTCGAGCACCTTGATGACTTCCACAATCTCTTTCGTGAATTTCCATTAAAACAACAGGAATCGACCCGTCACGAACACACTTCAAGGGGGGACCCTCCAACGACCGCCTATACAGGTCATCCTCATAAATTACATACTTCGCAGCAGCTCGAGCTATCCGCGCTGCCTTCGCCTTTTCTTCCGGGAGTATTCCCTCTTCGATGTATCGCCGTATGGGATCTATCCAAGTCTCGACCCGCTGTATTTCGTTCACTTCATGCGAACTATGAACTACCGACTCATCTACCCATGTCACAGGTACCACTTTCTCCCGCCTTCCCTGCTAAGAGGAAGCCAAGTTCGCCAACGCGTCTGCCTCCACATTCTCTTCCCTGGGTACATGCTTTATTTCGAAATTATCAAAATTGGTGCTAATCCGTCGAGCAACTTCATAATACCTCGTCAAACGTGGTTCCTTTACTTGATATTGGTTATCCACTTGGGAAACCACCAACTGCGAGTCGCAGCGCACTTGCAAACGACGCACACCCAACTCCTTTGCCAACTGCATTCCCCTCACGAGAGCCTCGTACTCCGATTCATTGTTGGTGACATCGAAATTAAGTCGAATTGCACGCTCGAACTGCTCTCCCCATGGGCTCCACAACTTTAGCCCGACTCCATTTCCATTTACGTTACTAGATCCGTCGACTTGAAGTATCCATGGTTCATGTCCAAACTCAGACACTTCTATCTGCGCGATCTCTTTCTCAGCCTCGATTTGTAAATTTGCCGAGTACTCAGCCACAAAATCAGCCAAAGCTTGAGATTTTATCGCAACTCTGGGCTCGAACTCAAGCCCAAAGCCTCCGATCTCAACTGCCCACTTAAGTAGTCTCCCCGATAGACTGGGTTTAAAGAATATACTTCGGAGCGGATACGACGTAATGACTTTAATTAAATGAGCCTCGAAATACGGCCTTAACTTCCGGGAAGCTACTACCAAGGCCAATGCCAATTTTTCCAAAGCCGTGTATCTTCGCTCTGCATCAAGCAAGGGCTTGCTTGCGTAGTGAACAGGATGTTGTTTCCCTTGATATTCCTTTACTAGGACCGATCCAACGGCATGATCCGACACCGACAGGTATAATAGCAAAGGTTCCCCTTACTCAGCTTTAAATAACAGGGGAGGGCTCGATAGATAATCCTTAAGTTGTTCAAACGCTTTCGAACACTCTTCGGTCCACTCGAAGTTCTTCCCCTTGCGTAAAATCTTAAAGAAGCTATGCGTCCGATCCGAATACCTTGATATAAATCGACTCAGCGCCGCCAATCTCCCAGTTAATTTCTGCACCTCTTTAGGACTCCGCGGGTGTGCCAGATCTTTTACAGCTCTTATTTGTGCTGGATCGGCCTCTATTCCCCGACTTGTCACCATGTATCCTAAGAACTTTCCCGACGCAACTCCAAAGGTACACTTTGCGGGATTCAACTTCATATTATACTTCTTTAAGATATCGAAAGCTTGAGTCAGATCTCGCACATGCTCGCTTATCTTTCCGGACTTCACCAACATATCATCAATATATACCTCCATGGTCTTCCCAATAAGCGGCTCGAACATCTTGTTTACCAATCGTTGATAGGTCGATCCCGCGTTTTTGAGTCCAAATGGCATTACTTTGTAGCAGTAAATTCCCCTGTTGGTCATAAACGCAGTTTTCTCCTGATCATCGGGATGCATCATAATCTGATTATAGCCGGAGAAGGCATCCATGAAGCTTAACAGCTCGTGCCCAGCAGTGGCGTTCACAATACTATCTATATGCGGCAAGGGGTATGGATCCTTCGGACAAGCTTTGTTCAAATCTGTGTAATCGACGCACACACGATTCTTCCCATTCTTCTTTTTAACGACAACAACGTTGGCCAACCAGGTCGGATATTTGACCTCTCTTACAGATCCAATCTCCAGCAATTTTTGTATCTCCTCGTTTACGGCCTCATTCTTATCTGGAGAGAACTTCCGCCTTCGTTGCTGCACGGGCTTCGCATTTGGATCGATCTGAAGCTGATGGGTCATCACCTTTGGGTCTATGCCTACCATATCCTTGTGAGACCAGGCGAATACCGCTCGTTCTTTGGACAAGAAGTGCACGAGCTCACTGCGAACTGCAGGATCGAGCTCTGATCCAATATTTATTTTTTTGGAAGGGTCTGCGGGATCCAGCTCTACTTCCATCGTTCCTTCTACTTCTCCTACTGCTTTGATCGGTTCTGACGGGAAATGCTGCTGCGAACACACCGCCTTAAAACTTGCATAGTAACATTCCTTGGCCACACTTTGTTCCCCCTTAATGGTACATACTCCATCCGAAGTTGGGAACTTAACCAATTGGTGATAGGTAGAAGGGACTGCCCTGATTTGATGAAGCCACGGACGTCCTAATAGCGCGTTATACGCGCTAGGGGCATCAATGATCATAAATGCTACGTCATGCCAGACTCCCCCGCAATAGGTAGGCAAGGTCACGGTTCCCACCGTCATTTGCACTCCCCCATTGAACCCGATCAGGGGGGTCTGACTCCGAACTATCTTTTCCTCAGGTACCTTCATCTCCTTGACCGCATGATGGAAAAGAATGTTCGCCGAGCTTCCGTTATCCACCAAGATCCGTTTGATGAGACAGTCCGAGACTTGTAAACATATCACGAGCGCATCGTCGTGAGAGTGCGCAGCCTCCAGGACATCCTTCTCTGTAAACTCAATTGTTCCATGAACTATGGGGACCTATGCCGCCCACATCTTGGCTGGACTCTGTCTTCTCGCTCTTTTGGCTGCCGATTTGGTGATTCCACTGATCTCCGAACCTCCGGTTATGCAGTTTATAGTTCGAACAGGGGCAGGCTGTTTATCGGACTGATTTTTCTGCTCTGGAGCGGCTTGCTTTTCACGAGTCCAAGTTCTTTTCCCTTTATCGGATAAGAACTCCGTTAATATTTCTCTTTTTAATAGATCGAGCACTTCTAGCCGCAGGGCTCGGCAATCCGCCGTGTTATGTCCATGATCACTATGAAAGTCACAAAATTTCTTAGGATCCCTCACGGATGGGTCAGCCTTCATTCTCGGCGGCCACTTCACTTTATCCGACATTGGGCGAAGTACGCTTTGTACCAATTCTACTGGCTCGATGGTAAGTGTGTACTCCGGTATGCCTGTTGTCAAGGTGTTGACATGAGGTGGTCTACTCCCGGGTGGACGACTATAAGGATGCGGCCGTGAGGGTCGACGGTCGCGCTGTTCAGGCCGACCCTCCTCTCGTGCGACTACTGGCCGTCCACCACGCCTCGACCTCCGGTACGTCTCATCCTCTTCCCATTTGATCAACGCCCAAGCCCTGTAAAGTGCGTCATCCATGGTCTGGTAGGGATAGATCGATAACTCTCGGTACAGGTCTGAGTCAACATCCAGACCCTTGGTGAAGGCTCGCACCGCGGTGCTGTTTGGGCAACTTGGGACTGCCACTAACTCTTTATTGAACCTGGATAAGTACGCCCTCAATGACTCTCCGGGTTTCTGGATTATTGCATACAAATCATCCGGATATTTGTCGAGCTTCCGACTACTCGAATACTGCCGGAGGAATAGCTGATGCAACTCGGCAAACGTTGAGATCGACCCCCTCGGCAAACTAATAAACCACTGCAAAGCCGGACCGGTGAGACTCGATCCGAAGCTTTTACACATGCAGGCTTCGCGACGAGCGCTAGGGATCGCTAGTGCGAACATCTTTTGTTTATAGACCGCGACATGGTTCTCCGGATCAGTCGTGCCGTCATAGAGCGCGAAGCTCGGGGAGGTGAAACGGTCTGGCAGCTCGGCCTCTGCGAGCTCAGGCGCGAATGGGGATTCCGCGTAGCTTTCCCGCGGGATGGTTTGCTCCGGAGGTGGTAACCCCGGCACCCTGGCGATCAAGGATTCGAAGTAACTTAGTCGCTGTTCGAACCGTTGTTCCAGTCGTGTCAGCGCCGATCCACTTGCAGGGTTTAAGGTCAGCTGTCTCGGGTTAATATTTGGTTCTATCAATGTGCCCGGGGTCCTCTGATTAGTCTCGTCATCAGCAGCCCGATTGAATTCACCGTGTAAATTATGTGCAGTGAGTGCCCGGGCCCTACTTGTGCTCCCAGGTTCTTCAACAAACGGACGGTTCGCCAGTTGATTCAATCGGCGGTTGTCTTGCTCAAGGGCTTGGCACTTCTGAGTAACGGCCTCGACTTGAGCTCCCAGCTTTTCCATTACTCCTCGAGCGGTCTGGACCTGGCTAACCAATTGTGCCACGTATGGGTCTTGCATCAGCGCTGGTGGCGGCGGAGGGAAGGACAACTCGCTGAGCGGGGTTACGTTGAAGGCTCTCCGCATGTCTTCCAGTGATCCGTGTGGTTGGTTTGTTCCTCGTCCGCCATGGTTCGTGCGTCCTCGACCTGCAGCGGATTGACCACGCCCCTGATTCGAGCCTCTTCCGGCTCCGAGAAGTGTGGTGTCTCCCAACGGGGAAGCAGTCCCGCCAATGACAAGTTCGCGATTTCCGTCGTCCGCCATTCCTGCAATGAATTATTAGTGCCAAGCTTGTTCCTGGGCCCCACGGTGGGCGCCAAATTGTTGCGAGTATTTTTATGTGGATTTGGAGCCCAAGAACAATTTAATCGGTGGTAAAGAAATATAACATGAATTACAGTAGGTAGGCGGAGATATTGGTGTTTGATTGCGAAAGTGGATACAATACAAATGGAAATAGAAGAAATAGAACAAGATATGAAATAAACAAGTTGAATCGAGCAATATCGAGCTGTGATAGTGTAATTCCTATTTTGTGCAGCCCTTAGATTGTGTTCTTCCGGAAATATATATAGCCGCCCCCTGAATAATGCCTCCCTTCTGAACTCCGTGATTTCCGCCGAGCTTTATTGCTGATTTATCCGTTTCACAGTCAAGACATCCGTTCTTCCTTATTTAAGCGCGCTTTAAATGTCGAGCCGTAGGTTTGAATCTTCATAGCTCGAACCTTGACGATCGACCCATACTGTCGACCTTCCATAATGGACCTCGTAATGGGCCTTACCTACTATTTAAGCCCAGAATATCAAACAGGCTACGTTTTAATGGGCCGCCTCTATTTTCGACCCCAACAATAGCCCCCTTGACTTGTCAAGTTTCTCAAAAAAAGGAACTTGGTAAGTCAAGCCTCGTTTCAAGAGTATTTCCAGATGTATGGCTCGTCAAATTCCTTCGAAGGAATTTGGAATATCGGGACATCCATTTCAGATATCCTTTCGGCTTGAAGTATCAATTCCTCTGTGGGGATAACTTCTAATTCATGCCACTCCATAAAGTAGCGATGAATGCCGGCGAACTATGGCCCGAATCCATAATTCGCAGTTAATCTTGACAGTTCGGGGTGCTGTCGTTAAGCCATCTGGTTTAATGAATTCATCGGAATGAATCTTTCAAACAATCGATGTTCGAGATTTTCAAAGCACCAAAGCTCGACATATCGATGTCTAATTTTATCGAGGCTTAATGCCATCGAGGTATATCAGAGATCGAAAGGCCGTTTCAAGTTTTCCCGCCAATTTATCATGGCATTTGCGTAATTTACGCATAAATCAAGGACTAATTGGCGGAAGTCAGACGGTCACCCCCTTTTAATAGTATTTCTCGGGAACCGTCAACCCACTCATCTTCATTCATATCTCCCGGCTCTGCAATTCCCGTCTTCAATACACGTTCAGTCGCCGGACGATTACGATTCAGGTAACGTTCCTCCTCTTTATCGCGTATTTAACTTCATAACTCTTATGGTCTTCTATTGCTCCCTTCTTTTAGCACAAAAATCTGATGTTAGATTTTTCTCTTTTGTAATCGCGCATTTCACCTCCGATTAGGTTTTAGCCTCTTCTGTCAATCATAAACGCCATGGCCCATGAATCCGGTTCTCATGTTCCTACACCACCCTTTACTCCTTCTCCCGAAAAGGTTCCCTCTCCCGACCAAATCGCCCAACCAGATTGGGAATTGATTCTCCAAGACCCAGAAACCCCTCTTCGCCGGGGAAAGAGGAAAATTGCCGACGATATCCCCGATGAACCTTCATCATCCTCCGATTCCGAGGACGACCGCCCAATTGTAGAGACAATCCGCCGCCTCGAAGGAATGTCGAGTGCCGCTGAAACAAGTGGGCCGGGCCGTCATTCTATCGACGAAAAGGCTACCTCCCCTGAACTTCCGGTCATCGGCAGATGGAAGCTTCCAGAGGGATGGTCTACTCACAGGGTTCTTGGGGCTATCTATTCGATTTCAAAAGACGGTATGCTCGCCTTAGCCGACTCCGTTCCATGCCTCGGTGCCACATATATCCGTCCCAAACCGAACCGTCGATGCTTCGACCCTCCTACTGGATTCGTAGCCTTTTATACCACTGCCATGGAGAATGGAATCGGTCTTCCAATTCACCCTTTCTTCAGCGAAGTCCTTGCTTCGTACAATATTTCCCCCTTCCAATTAGCTCCCAACAGCTGGTGCCATTTAGTCGGCGTGTTTTTGATATGGATGGATCTTGGGTTAGGCCTTCCCACAGTTCGCGAATGGCACAACATGTATAGGATGAACCAGTGCCAAGACAAACATTATTATTACTTCACTAGATGGAAGAAGGGTCGATCACCTCTCGTTCAGAAGCCCCCTACAAACTCTCCGAATTGGTGGAACACTTTCTTTTTCCTTAAGCTCGACCCCTCGAACCCCGAATTCATCAGCCACGGCGGAACTCCAATAAGTGTGTTATTCTCGTAAGATAACCCCTATTATTTATACATTTGACTAATCGACTGTATTTCTTTTTCAGTGCGCGAGAGGACAGTCCTTACCCCGGCTGAACAGGCGAGGGTAGATCGTGCATACGATGTCAGCTGCAGTGATCGCGAGTGGCCAAAGTTACAGCTCGGGCGCTTCGTAACTGCTTACCACTTTCTAGACCACAACTGTCACCTCAACGACCTCCCAGACAACATGAAAGGTCGAGGGCCATCCGCCGAGCAAGTTGCCCAGGCCATGCGGGAGAAGAAGAGAGCTCGGGAGGAGCTCGAACAGAAGCGTCGAGAGGAGAACCCTTCTAAAAGGCCTGCAACTTCGAGCACCCTTCCAACTCCGCCGCCTCCTCCACTGAAGCCTACCGAAACCCCTAAAGATACCCTTCATCTCTCTCAAGCGGACTCTTCTCGCAAGGAGTCTGACCGTAAGAAGGACAAGGAGGGCGGGTCTTCTGATCGCCGCCACCGTCCTTCGGACAAGGACTCTGGCCCGAAAGAGAATCTGGATAGATCTTCGGCCAAGGCGCAAACAGCCCCAGCGAACCCGAGGGTGGACTCATTCTTAGTCCATGCTCGCAAACTGCTGCTTAATCCTCCCTCCCAAGATCCTATGGCAGGGGCGCTCTTCAATAGGTTTTCTCGCTTCGAACAGCGTCAGTTAGAGGTATCATCTCCGTCATGCTCCATAACAAACCATATATATATTCTGCTCCTTATGGATTCGGGTGCAGGATACGATGGAGTTTGACAAGATCCACCGCGAGATCAAAGCCTTTGAAGACAAATGCGCGGAGGAGATCCTGAAGCTGCGGGGCGAGGTCGAGGCTCAAAGGAAGAAGGCTGCTGCTCTTGAGGATAAGCTTGATGAGACTGAAGGCAATGCCGCCTCTCTTGCAGTGAAAGCGCACACCGCCGAGGAGGAGCTGAAAGCGTGTCGCGGCGAACTAGAGAGTTCGAAGAAGAAGTATGACGCCGACATCGCTTTGCTCTCCAGCGACCTTCAGAAGAGAGGAGATCGGCTAAAAGCCATGCAGGAGCAGCTCGCTGCCAAGGAGGAGGGGCATCAGCTCGAGGTGAAGCGTTACCAGGAGGAGATCGCTCGCCTCAAGTCTGGAGAGGGCCTTGATTTTGAATCCATCATCCAGACGTCTTACTTCGCCGAGACATACGAGGTACCTCTCATCTTACTTCCACTTTCGTACTTTATTTCTTGCTCTATCATCGATATATACTTATTACTTCGTCACGTCGAGCTTACAGACTCTCGCCGAACAGGTCGAGCAGGACATCAGGGGAAGGATAACTTCTCGATTTCCAGACCTCGACTTAAGCATTTTGGATGAGGTCCCTCAGACTGAGCAAAACCCCAACTCTGGCAGCCCCAAGCAGCAGGAGGGCAATGAACAAGACGCTACCCTTCAACAGCAGACGAACACCAATCCATGAATCGTTATTCTATTTCTGTCGAACAATCATGTTTCCCTTTTTTTTTGTTTTTATATTCCCGCTTTTGGATAATTTTCCATGCTTTTACTTTGATCGCTTTTATAAGATTGGATGCACGCTTTCTTTTCTAGCGTTGAGGCTTTATGATATTTTGATCACTCTTGATATTATCCTGCATAGGGAATTTCGAGGTTAGGATGGGCGATGCCGAAGCATCGCCCCTCCGACGCTCAAGTTAGTATAGGTACTTAAATCAAAACATAAATTTGAATAGACGAATTAGAATACTTATCTGACCGCCCTTGTTCGAACAGGGCTATGCTTTAGAAGTAATACTTCTTCAAATGCCTTACGTTCCAGCTATTCGCGATCTCTCGACCATCATAATCCTCTAAATGGTATGCTCCTCGCCCGACCACACGTGTTATTTTATACGGTCCCTCCCAAGTCGGCGCGAGCTTCCCTACACTCTTATCCTTGGTATTCCGAAATACCCTTCGTAGCACCCAATTCCCTTCTCGAAAGGTTCGCAGCCTGAGCTTCCGATTATAGATCCTTTCTACTTGCGATCGACGTTGGGCCATCATTATCAAGGCTTGATCTCTTCGCTCGTCTATCAATTCCAAGTTTTTCAACAATTTCTCTGTACTACATGCCTCGTCGCACAACTCTACTCGCAAACTTTTCGCCCTCATCTCAATGGGTATAACTGCTTCCTCTCCATAAGCTAGAGCAAAAGGAGTGCTTCCCGTCGCCACGCGAGGTGTGGTTCGATACGACCATAACACCCCCGGGAGTTCGTCGACCCATCCAGTTTTAAGAGCATGCAACCGCTTCTTCAAAGTAGCCATAATAGTCTTATTGGATGACTCGGCCTGTCCATTCGCTTCGGGGTATCGTGGTGTTGAAAAGATTAATTTTATCCCGTATTGATCACAAAATTCTCGAACTCTTCTTCCAGTGAACCGCGTACCGTTGTCAGTCCGGATTTCTTTCGGTATTCCAAATCGACACAATATATTCGTCCAGAGGAACTTTATAACCTCTGGCTCGCGCACATTACGAAACGCCTCCGCTTCGACCCACTTCGTGAAATAATCAGTTGCGACGAGTAAGTATTCTTTCTGCCCAGCACCCTTCGGGAGTTTTCCTACGATATCCATTCCCCATGCCATGAAGGGCCACACAGGTACCGTCGTATGGAGCGGTTCCGCATATTTTTGCACTATTACCTCGAACCTCTGACAAGCCTCGCAGCTCTTTACGTACTCCCTTGCATCCTTTCGCAAAGTCGGCCAATAGAAACCCGTTGATATCACCTTATGTGCCAATGTTCGAGCACCTTGATGACTTCCACAATCTCTTTCGTGAATTTCCATTAAAACAACAGGAATCGACCCGTCACGAACACACTTCAAGGGGGGACCCTCCAACGACCGCCTATACAGGTCATCCTCATAAATTACATACTTCGCAGCAGCTCGAGCTATCCGCGCTGCCTTCGCCTTTTCTTCCGGGAGTATTCCCTCTTCGATGTATCGCCGTATGGGATCTATCCAAGTCTCGACCCGCTGTATTTCGTTCACTTCATGCGAACTATGAACTACCGACTCATCTACCCATGTCACAGGTACCACTTTCTCCCGCCTTCCCTGCTAAGAGGAAGCCAAGTTCGCCAACGCGTCTGCCTCCACATTCTCTTCCCTGGGTACATGCTTTATTTCGAAATTATCAAAATTGGTGCTAATCCGTCGAGCAACTTCATAATACCTCGTCAAACGTGGTTCCTTTACTTGATATTGGTTATCCACTTGGGAAACCACCAACTGCGAGTCGCAGCGCACTTGCAAACGACGCACACCCAACTCCTTTGCCAACTGCATTCCCCTCACGAGAGCCTCGTACTCCGATTCATTGTTGGTGACATCGAAATTAAGTCGAATTGCACGCTCGAACTGCTCTCCCCATGGGCTCCACAACTTTAGCCCGACTCCATTTCCATTTACGTTACTAGATCCGTCGACTTGAAGTATCCATGGTTCATGTCCAAACTCAGACACTTCTATCTGCGCGATCTCTTTCTCAGCCTCGATTTGTAAATTTGCCGAGTACTCAGCCACAAAATCAGCCAAAGCTTGAGATTTTATCGCAACTCTGGGCTCGAACTCAAGCCCAAAGCCTCCGATCTCAACTGCCCACTTAAGTAGTCTCCCCGATAGACTGGGTTTAAAGAATATACTTCGGAGCGGATACGACGTAATGACTTTAATTAAATGAGCCTCGAAATACGGCCTTAACTTCCGGGAAGCTACTACCAAGGCCAATGCCAATTTTTCCAAAGCCGTGTATCTTCGCTCTGCATCAAGCAAGGGCTTGCTTGCGTAGTGAACAGGATGTTGTTTCCCTTGATATTCCTTTACTAGGACCGATCCAACGGCATGATCCGACACCGACAGGTATAATAGCAAAGGTTCCCCTTACTCAGCTTTAAATAACAGGGGAGGGCTCGATAGATAATCCTTAAGTTGTTCAAACGCTTTCGAACACTCTTCGGTCCACTCGAAGTTCTTCCCCTTGCGTAAAATCTTAAAGAAGCTATGCGTCCGATCCGAATACCTTGATATAAATCGACTCAGCGCCGCCAATCTCCCAGTTAATTTCTGCACCTCTTTAGGACTCCGCGGGTGTGCCAGATCTTTTACAGCTCTTATTTGTGCTGGATCGGCCTCTATTCCCCGACTTGTCACCATGTATCCTAAGAACTTTCCCGACGCAACTCCAAAGGTACACTTTGCGGGATTCAACTTCATATTATACTTCTTTAAGATATCGAAAGCTTGAGTCAGATCTCGCACATGCTCGCTTATCTTTCCGGACTTCACCAACATATCATCAATATATACCTCCATGGTCTTCCCAATAAGCGGCTCGAACATCTTGTTTACCAATCGTTGATAGGTCGATCCCGCGTTTTTGAGTCCAAATGGCATTACTTTGTAGCAGTAAATTCCCCTGTTGGTCATAAACGCAGTTTTCTCCTGATCATCGGGATGCATCATAATCTGATTATAGCCGGAGAAGGCATCCATGAAGCTTAACAGCTCGTGCCCAGCAGTGGCGTTCACAATACTATCTATATGCGGCAAGGGGTAT
>JAPKLW010007814.1:0-14356 GCA_026898455.1 Plectranthus barbatus | reverse complement strand
AATGTATTTACATCACCCTCAGCAGCAGCCTTGTAAAGATCTCCAGCGACACCTGCCATCGATCCTTTTCGATTGCTAGCTATATTTTCTTTAACAGAAATCAGATATACAGGTTTCCTAGCTATATATAAACATTGATATAAAACACAAAGAAATAAAAGAGAGAAACATCAACTGGGGGAGTCGGGATATTACACCAAAAAGTCAACAAATAATAAGAAATAAATATATATTTATAGAGTTGAGATTTCAGTGTTAAAAAATACTAATAATTATACTAAATAAACTACTAATTACAGTATATTTTATTTGAATAAAATATGAATTTAAAAATAATTATATCTTCTTATATTAAAATATAAATATAAAAATACTTTCATACAACGCACAAGTATAATTCTAGTAGACCATAAAACAAAAACCAAATCTGGGACCAAGATATAGAATTGGTTAGATTAAATCAAGTTAAAAAATATATTAAAATTGAAATATT
The DNA here is from genome assembly GCA_026898455.1 of Plectranthus barbatus. Lineage (NCBI taxonomy): Eukaryota > Viridiplantae > Streptophyta > Magnoliopsida > Lamiales > Lamiaceae > Plectranthus > Plectranthus barbatus. Next base: position 13,863 of record JAPKLW010007814.1, on the reverse strand, counting down.
CTGATCAGAATCTTTTTTTTTAAATAGATTGAGTCCGATTGATTGGGTTAATATTTTTACGAACATTCTTTATCGCAATCATGTTACCAAAATGTAGTTTTAATGTGGAAGATCATATTTTTTAATCTAGGTTTATGTAATAAAATGGTAATTAGTGCAAATAGTTTTTTATACATAATTAATTCTTTAAAAGTTATTTAGTCATGAATTGTAACAAGCTCAAACATTGCTGTAGTAAACAATAATATGAATCCATAAAAATTGTTTTGTATTTCAGATTATTATAAAAGAGAAAAGATATTTTGTATTTCTTTTTATTGTTTAGAATAAATATTCTAAACATTAAAAACTAATTCCAAAATTTGTTAGCCAGACGTTCTGACGTGAAACTTGAAGAATTAGAATTAGGACCAAGACTTTTTAATCTGAAAGATTTCAACAAAAACAGACTTGAAGTGAACAATCTATAACTACTGTTATAAAAAAAAACCAAATTATATTAAGTTACTCAAATCTCAACTCGATTGAAGGTAGTTCGAACTCGTTTTGTGAAGTGTGTTTATTAAGTGAGTCAAACTCGAGCTTTATTGTATTTGACTCATAAACTGGCTAGCTAAAATTAGTATGAAATATAAACTTATACTAATTATATAAAATTAATATTTTTATAATTTAAGAGTAATAAATATAATAAATCATTGATTAACATTATTAGTAATCGAAAAAATTCAAAGATTATAAATACAATATGTTTTAAGAACTGAATATTTTTTTTTCTATGTATAGAAAGTTTATAAAGTTCGATTTCGACTCATTTAAATTAGTGAAGTTTAAAGTATACGGTAAAAATTTAAAGTTCGATTTAATAATAAACGAGTCAAATATGAATAAGATAATGCTAGCTTTTAACTCGATACAGTTACAATACAATGGAAATAGAACAGCCACAACATTTAATAAAAGTTGATCTGTAAACTGGGATTAGGGGTTAGAGAAAAAGCCAAATATGATGGATGGCTGGGTGTGGGCCCCATTACAGAATGGAAGAAATCTTAAATTAATTAAAACTTTTTGCACAACCCTACACAAAAGTGTGTGAAAGGAAACTTAGTGCAAATTTGGTTGAAAACTCAATGTATGATCAAGCTCAATTTGATATGTTTCTTCGAAATGATTTAGAATGACTCATAAATTGATTGACTCATCATCTTCTTTAACTGAATTTCGTGACATTATAATATTATATTTTATATTGGATTAAGAGCATAATCACTTTTATGTTTGTTTGTACAATTGACTGTAGTAGTCCGCACAAACCGAGAAAAAAAGAATATCTGATGAAAATCTATGAATAATTGAATATCAAATTAAATCCTATGATATATAATAAAATCCAAACAAATCAAATTAAATCATATTGTATTCTATTGGGAAAAACATTAATTATATCTCAAACTATTATGATTTTCTCAAATACTTATATTACAAACTATGCATATTATCAAAATATTTTACAAACTATTAGTTTTGTTCCAAACTTATGAGGGGAGCAAATTTCCGGGGACAGGAAGTTGACGTGACTTGTCGGATAACACGTCAGCATTTTAAATGACATGTCATTGTTCAAATATATTACAAACTATTATACTTCTTCTCAAATATATTACAAACTATTATAATTTCTCAATATATTCATAGTTGTAAAAATCGTTAGGCGCTAATCGGGCGCTCGAGCACCAACTAACGCCTAGATCGAATAATCGGCACCTAAAAAAATTATTCGGTTGGTATGTTTCAATTATTTTAATATATCCATTAATTAATTTCTTAAAAAGCTCAATTAAAATTATAAAATTCGGTGTGTTTGGACTTATTTGTCTTTCCTTACTCAACTTTCCACACTTACCCATCCCACTATCCCCTAGCTCTATTTTTACTTTTTTATATATATATTTTCTTGATCCAATAAATTATGACTCTCCAGTCTCCATAAGTTGACTTGACTTATCGAATGGCAAGTCAGCATTTACATGACATATCATTTATTTTTAAATAAATTACAAATTATTATAATTTCTCAATTATATTTATGGTTGTAAAATTGCTAGGCACCTACCAACTAGCGCTTGAATCGAGTAATCAACACTTATAAAAATTGTTCCGTTGGTATGTTTTGATTATTTTAATATATCCATAATTAATTTCTTAAAAAATTCAATTAAAATTATAATATTCCATATGTTTGGACTTACTTTCTTTTTCCTTGCTCAACTTTTCACACTTACCCATCATTCCACTATCCCGTAGCTTTACTTTTATTTCTTTTTATATTACACCACGTACAAAGTGAACATATGCCCAAAAAATATACATTTAAATTATGAATGATGCGCCACACACAAGTAAATCATAGGATTTTGGTTAAAAGCAAACCGTGCTTATCAATAATTTTCACTCATATATCATGACATTTAACTCACATATAGTCACTAAGTTAGGTGACGAAGAAGTAGGTCTACTTCAAAGTCACATTGACAAGTTAGGAATGACCGTGTCACTCAACCAATTGTCAACAATAGTGCACTAGTTTCAGAACACGAAGCCTCGAACATCCTGGCTCACAATCATGAAAAATAACTTGGGACTCGAACCCAGTTTATTTTCCATTGACATTATTAATTCTCCGGCCAACTACGTCTAGCTCGGAGGAAACAGATGGGACACACAAAATATTTTGGCACAACATTTAATTTAAAAATAAAATATTTTTATTTTTAAGAAATAGAGCTAGATGCTTAAAAATAATTTGATTTTCAGTTAGAAAAGCTTACCTAATTTCGTCCGTTATGGATTCGGGTGTTGGTTCGGATTTGCGAAATCCCTTTCGGATTACCTTCACAAAAATAATGCAAATATACACATATGATGCTTTACAAATAAGACATACACACCCAATCTAAATTCAAATTATACTTCATAAATAAGCTCATTTTAATTGAATTTAACTAAAAACTTATTTTACTTAGAATTTCTTTCGCATGGCTCATATTTCTATACTTTAACTGCATGTAACAATTAATCTTAAATAGAGCATTAATCTAAATACTAACATGTTTCCATTTCGATTCAGAAGCTTCTTCTTTATCTCAAATTAACTTATTTCCAAACTCGTTTTATTTGCATTAGTATTGTTCTTAGCTATAAATTTCCTTGGGTAACCTCTCCTCATGTTCCAACCATAATCTACCTAGTATTTTAATTGCAACACCTTATCTAATTATCAATAAATATGTCAAATGTTAATTCATGAATCAATCATGTTTGTTGATCAAATTTAACTCATGAGGCACTCAATCATATTTTAATTTCGCACCTCCCACTCTCGTGCCATACCAATTAATCTATGAGAATCAATTTTTATTAATGTATTTAATTAAGGTTATTAATATAATCTCATGTCATCGTGTCCAAGGTGTAAAATAGATTAGTTAAGTCAAGAATTTACAAGAAACGCATGGTCGCCGTCTGAACTGACAAATACATCCCTTACACCTCTATACTCCCAAAAATATGAATGCGCCATAGAGCTCAACTAAATAACCAAGAACATTATAAAACTTCTAATACCTTCTTAATTTCTGTTGTAATCACTAGTTCCCGCCTTTAAATCACGATTCCTCCGCAATTGCTCCGATTATTAATTAAGATATGATCCCTAAACATCAAATTCATTCAATTATCAAGCCAAACTGTCGAATTTATGGCTGTACTCTACCTACAACAGCTGAAACTTCTCAGTAACTCTTCCAATTTTTCACCAAAGCAAGTGAAATCGGTGTCCAGCTCTATCTATTCCTCAAGTTCTTTCATTTTTCAGAAGAAATATTTCTCTAATTCTTCTTCTATTTTCCGGAAAATGGCCAAACAACAAATGAACGATTTTGGAGCTCTTAAGAGGGATTCGTAACTTCGCTAAAATTATTTCTAACTCATCTCAATTATGATGAGTCATACGGCCTTGAGTGTATTGGAGTGATAAATGTGCACTCATGCATAAATCCTCTCTTATTTATATGATTATGTAATTGTCCACTATAATTAAGTCAACTACACTAAATTTTACTCAGACCTCGTATCCACAATTCGATCAATTGGATTAATTTGTAACATCAAATTCTAGCAGTCACCAATTCGGTTCGAAAAATATAGCTTCCAATTGTAAGTTGTGACTCATTCGGCTTTAATCATCAAATTGAAACCTTAATTACTCAACTCGAGGTTCTGGCGTAAAATTTCACTTGCACAAACACTTAAAATATGCTAAATCATACTTATCCACATAATCCATGAAAAATCTAGACATTCAAGTGATTCCACAAGCTACATTTTAATTTCTAATTAATTCTGAATTAAAACCAAATAAATTCTTAATTAAATTAATTTACAAAGTTTATAAGCTTTAAATTATCACATAAAATTATAATATTCCGTGTGTTTGGACTTACTTATGAGAGAATAAATATTATATGTATTTTTAATTATTTAGAAGATTAAAAGATGGTGGAAAACTGTTAATAATATAAATTTTATTATAAAATTATGAATGTAAAACCTAATTCGTAAATTTGTCTGCGCACAAACTGACGCAAAGGAAAAATAGAAAATATATTCTCATCTTTATCGTCAAAATAGGGAGAAAATCAAGCTTAGTCCAGCTCATCCATTAATTACCACATGATGATGATGTGGCACTGACTCATTTTCCACATGGCGCAACATTAATATCACGTGGCATTTTTAAAAAAATATATTTTTATTATATTCTAATTTAATTATTATTAAATTTTTATTTTTATATTTTTGTCTTTTGAATAGTATTTATATTTTTTTAATAAAATTTTACTGTCTAATTTATTAATATAAATAAATTAAATTATAACAAATTGTCATGTAACACTTAATGCCTGATTTAGCTGTGGACAATAATTTTTTTTCTAGCATAATTAAAGTTGGGATATAATTCTCTAAAAATATCTTAGAAAATATATTTTCCCAAGCTCAACGTGAATCGAACTTAAAATTTAATATGACCAAGTCAAAATCTAATAAACAGATCCAGTTTATTTCTTTGGGATTGGAAGTAGTTGTAGGAGTATTTAACTTTTTACACGGCCGAAAATGAAAACTCAGCGCGTGTTGGTTGAAAATTAAATGTGACGTAGTTGAGGTTAAGGTTATTAATTACTCCCTCCATCCTGATAGTGAATTTAAGGAGAATTGTTGATCTAGGACTCAAAAGATAGTTTAATTATCAATTCAAGATCCGAAAGATAATTTGTCAATCCAGGACCCGAAAGATTAAACATTATTTCTCAATCAGGGATCTTATATTGAGGTCCTGGATTGAGAATTGTATGATCTTTCGAGTCTTGGATTGAGAATTATTGTGATCTTTCAGGTCCTGAATTGAGAATAATCTTTCGAGTCCTGAATCGATAATTAAACTATCTTTCGGGTCCTAGATTGATAAAACTTCTAGATTTAACAATGGATTTATTTTATTATGTAATTACGAAAATGTACCCACAATATTTTTATTTTTATTTTTGTCCAGAAAATGAAGGAAAACGAGAAGAGACTAGAAATATGTCCTTTTTTTTAATGATTTTTTGTCAACTGCCTCCCATTTGCTCCATATTGCCATACATATTAGGTAGGTGTAATGTCATGTCTTAATTATTTAAAATAACCAATTTTATAAAATACCTAATGATTTTAGTCATTTTTATCAACACATATTAAATATGGCCAAAAGTACATAGCTTTAATTGAAATTTGTTAAAATAACTTTATCAAGTAATGATTTTTTGATTGATGATGGAATCAAAACATAAAAAATATATATTTTAAGTATTTTACTCAACATTTAAAACTTAAAAATAATATTTAAATCGCACTCGGATTGCACTCGGTCTCTCTCGGGTCGCACTCGGTCAGTCACTCCCGTGTTGACCAATATTTTTATATAATTTTTTTTAAATTTAGATCGCTCTCGGGCCGCACTCGGTCCCCTTTGGATTGCACCTAGTCCCTCCCATGTTGACCATTATTTTTTTATTATTTTTTTGATCGGGTCGCACTCAAGTCGCATCCGGGTGGGGTCGCACTCACACTCTCTCACACACACTGCACGCACTGCACTCTCTCACACACTAACACTGTGTGTTGACGATATCTCAAAGAATAGCGGTCATATCTCTGAAGATTTGGATATTGATATAGTTTGATTTGTTTGTTATATATTTCCCTTAATTTGTGCATGTAATTGTAACTATGTATATCTCATTATTGAGATCGAATACAATGAGAAGTCCAATTATTCTACTCTAATTTGGTATCAGCCTAACCCTAGGTTTGAAACCCTATCCCTCACTTCTCCGTTCGCCTCCTCGCTCGCGTGCTCCATGGCCGACGCCGACCTCCCCTCTCTCCCTCTCTCCACTATGATTCATATGATCAACATTAAACTAACCTCTACAAATTTCCTTCTATGGCACGCTCAGCTTGAGCCACTGCTCGTCAGTCAGAAGTTCATGCCTCTCCTCCAATTATTCTACTCTAATACTGTGCATACACACTCTCTCACACACAGTACACATACTACACAATATTTAATAAATATTACTTCCTCCGTTCCGATTATATAGTCCACTTTGATCATGCACGTTTGCCAAAAATTATTTAATATTTAAACAAACTTCCAACATTACCCTTATTTAAAGCATTAATTATTCTCTCATTTTCATAATATTACATTTAATATTCTCATTTTCCAAGATTATTAAGGGATATAATGGTAAATGACCATATAAAAACAATACCAAATATAGAAACTGGACTATATAATTGAAACACCCTAAAATAGTAACCTGAACTATATAATCGGAACGGAGGGAGTATTTTATTTTATTTTAAACACTACAAGAAAACTTGAAATTTGCAACGGAAAGAAAAATGGGTTGTCATTTCGCGATGGACTGGCGACGCATTTGCGACGGAATTAATTTTAAAATTTAGCGATGGAATTGTGACGGAAAATTCCGTTGTTAAATTTTTGCGACAAAATTTTCCGTCGCTAAATTCCGTCTCTAATTCGCGAAATTTTTTAAATATATATTTTCTAAAACATATAGAAACTGATGAATGCATTTGGTCCAGCGGTAACAGGCAGGGGTTGCGCGGGGAAAACTATGAAAAATATCTTAACATTTATCCATCACTGAATTATATCCTAATATTTTATTTTGTCAATTAAAAATACCATCCTCTTTGAAAAATATTCTAATGTTTCTCCTATCACTGAATTATACTCTAATATTTAATTTTGTCAATTAAAAATCTTCGCCATCGTTAACAGTATTAAAATGTTGATGAATCATATTTTAAATCACGTGTGACATTTCCTTTTTTATTTTGGTATATACGCGGCATACATTAAATTAAAATTAACGTATCATTCATCAGAATTCAAATTTCAACACAATTACTGATGTAGAGTATATTTAACATACATAATCAAACATTAGGGTATAATTTAGAATATTTTCATAATGGATGTATTTTTAATTGACAAAATAAAACATTAAGTTATAACTCGTTGACAAAAAAAATATTAGAATATTTTTTATCGTTAACTAATATATCAGAATATTTTTTATAATTTTTCCCTTAATTAAAGTATCTTATTATTTTCACCGTAACATGTGCAACCATTCATTTCTAATTATATGAAAAGACCGACTTAGGGTGCAGAATGTCAACCGATATATAAAGAAAAACGAGACATCAATCTCGATAACAAAATCATTTAATTAATTGGGAGTAGGAGTTCGAGAAAATTAAAAGTCAAATATTCGATGGTTGGATAAGCCCCACTACAAAATAGAAGGCATCTTGGATTAATTAACTCTAATTACAAACGTAAAAAACAAAAATAAAATTAGAGGTTGCATAAGATTTCTTTCAAGCAATTTTTGGACAGGTTGACGTTGTCAACGTAATAAGGTTATTATAGTTGGCATAAAATAGCTATGGTTTGTCAGACCAACCTGCTCCAATATTCATTACAAAAGATATCACAAGTATTTAATAATTATTCAATGACCAAGACTTTTCGATTTAATTTCTTTTGGATTCAAGATCTCTGCACTTGGCTGTTTCACATTTTTTAAACTTGTCAAAATTGAGTATACAACCAGCATAAATTATTTTCTATAATATACGTCCAATTATAGTACAAACTTAATAAAAATAAAAATAAGTAGATTTAATTAAAAAACCTACAAAAAATTTATATGACTTTTAAGCTACAGAATTATCATATAATAGAAATTATAATTGTATTATTTAAAAAATAAGAAATATAATAAACAGTGAGAAGTAATATTTTAAAGAAAAACCACAAATATAATTGTTGAGGTTCGTTTTACGGTTAAACGGAGCTCTTGGAACAGTGTTAAATAACGACAAATAACAACGAAATAAACAATTGAGAAAATGAAAGAATAAAGAACTAGATGCGAAAATAAGAGAGGCGACGTATTTGATTCGATAAAATTCTACAAGAAATCCGACAGCGTTACAACATATTTTTTTAGAGCATAAAAAGGTACTAAAATTCGAGTCCTTCACCCCTATTTATAGACAGGATAGGGGGCAGACACTAGACCTAATCCTAGCCTCGAGTCGGTTGGTGCTCGCCGAAAAGTCAGGAACGACTACGAGTTTTTCGGGGTCGGTTAGGGCTTCCAACGGTCGTGCGTCGCTAGGCTCTGGTTTCTCCATTATGCTCCTCGGCACTGATCCCTTATCGTGGTCGACACCGAGGAGCTCCGGGGGTCGATTTCAATCTCCAAACTTGGACGTTTTTGGATTTTTCTGTCACTTCAGGTGGGTTTGCTGCTTTGGTCCAATTGCCACTTGGGCCGACGTGTTTACTGGGCCTCGTGGGCTTGACCCCAACAATAATTTAGTTAAATTTCATTATTATTTATATATCTATGTTATAATAGAAAAAATAAAAATAATTTGATGATGATGTGATGGTTTTGAGAGAAAAAATAACAATATTGTGATTTTGTAAATCTAATTTACTTTAATATATTAGTAGAGGTAGAATTATCATCATCATGAACCAATTGCCTAAAAAAATGCGTGGTTGCAAATTATTCACTAATTATCAAACGAGTTGGATGGCTAAAAGCCATTTGATTGCCTCTCATTGCCGAATGTAAATGGGTGTAATCTTCTTATTTCAAATTATATTAACATTCAGCGGCATTTACGAATCAAATATATGATATCTTATTTTATAATATTAAAATATAATAAATTAAAAAAATATAATATTTAAAAAAACTATGAGTTATATATATTTATAGAGTTGAGTTTTCAGTGTCATAAAAATAAAATTATACTAAATAATCCATCAATTAGAGTATATTATGTCACTTCAACTATTATGAGAATAGCATATTACACCCTTTACAATTATTTGGATCAATTAGATCCTTCAACTTTTAAAATCAATTCATTTTAAATCCCTTGACTTATAAATTGTTGAGTTATGAAGCTTTAGGTTTCATAAAGTATATATTGGGTTATTCACAACGTGTTGTGGAACCCTAAAATATATAACGAAACATTGGCAATAGGCATTAAATTAAGGATTGATGTTTGTTAATATTTTATTTTCTCCCTACAAAATCGGCTTGTAAGTATATGAAACTCACACTATTATTTAAATATTTAAACAGGAAAATTCTCACCTGCGAACCTATGATCACAAGAGAAATCACTCTAAAACTAGGCGTCGCTTCTTCAAGAAATCTTTATATTTTCTTGGTTGTCTTCTTTAGTTTCGTGGCTTTGATTCCGATATTTGCATGAACAAGCTAAGAAAGTAGGTAAGTATTCGGTTCAAGAAATTATTACATTTATATAACATCTTACATTAACTTGAATTAGTTCTTTTAATACCCCTATTGAACTTGGAATTTGGCTAAAAACAAATTGTGACTCAAACCGAAACTTTGCTTGCAAAAAGAAAAACACAAATCCTCTCTCTACATTCAAGATTCGTTCAAGTTGTTATTACATGAAAGAGAAGTAGCCCAAAAAGGGGGGGAAAAAAAACAACTCAAGTCGAACAAAAAGAAGATTAAATCATTTCAATTATAGGCATGAGGGTGTGCCAAAAGATAGGCTTCCACAATTAGATACATCCCATTATTTTATCTCAAGTTGGTTTGTCTTGGTTAAAATTTTAAGTTGGAAGCTATGAAGATAAAATAATAATTATATATAATAATTTAAAATTTCTTCTTTTTTATAAAATGAGTTATGTTGAGAAAATATGTGGATGTATTTATAGTTATCCAATATAATATTTGAATCATGGGGATATCCTAAACACTTAATAATTATTTTCTACATTATACATCCAACTATATATACAAACTCAATAAAAATAAAAGAAGTAGATCAAACAAAATCCATTAAAAAGTTAGACTATTATCGTAAAAAAGAAAATTACAGTTGTATTATTTAAAAAATAGTAATGGTAAATTAGTGAGATGTAATATTTTAAAGAAAAAGGAGCAAATATGATTTTGATAGATTCTCATTCTTGTTTATAATGTCCTTGGCAGTAACAAAGGGTTGGGACATTAAACAATGCCTTTTAAAGGCGCACTTGAAGGAGACAGTGTATATGGTTCAACCAACTGGATTTGTTGATGCTTCTCATCCAAATCATGTGTGCAAGCTGCTGCGCTCTTTATATGGTTTGAGGCAGGCTCCGAGGGCATGGTTTAATCGACTAAAAGGATACTTACTGAACTGGGGTTTTGTTTGTTCCTCTTTCGATCATTCTTTATTCATTGCTACAGACAAGTCTCATCCTTTACTTGTCTTGATCTATGTAGATGATATACTCATTAGAGGTGGAGATTCATCTACAATCAGTCGGTTAATTCATGATTTGGATGTGGAGTTTTATTGTTGGAATCCGGATAAGTTCGAGTTAATTACTCGTATGTAAATATTTAATTTTGTTGTAATTAAATATTACGAGGTTGAAGTACGTCGCGAGTAGATAAGCGTAGTATATTTATTTTCTTAAAACCAAATTCCGGTGAGTGAGAAATCGATCCTCGAAGTGGCACGCATAACAATGTAATGTGGGCATATTAATTAGTTAATTAATGATGTCCCACATTGGTTAATTAAACACACTTAACATGGTTTAAATACCTAAGTAGTTAAACCTTGTAATAACAAGTGTGTAATAAGGGTGTCGTTTGACAGCCCCGTGCTCCTACACGCGCGCCGCCGCCGCCCGCCCCGCCGCGCCTCGGCCTCAGCGAGGCCGAGCGCCCGTGCCGCGGCTCCGGCCCAGTCCCGGTGCCTTAACTATTTGGCGACTCAATGGGCTGACTGGGCACGCTTGTGTGGCCCAGTCGTACAGTTGGAGCACACGTGTGCGTGACATGGCGAGCATGTCAGCGCATGACGTGTCTGCGGGGGTTACAGAAACGTGCTGAAATTCAATCAGCACGTTCCCCGAGACGTGCGCGCCGTAACCGTCCGATCCGGGAGACACGCGTGTAACCGCCTTCCGTCTTCAAGTCTCCAGCACGCTCCCCAGGTGGTGGACTGCCTATAAATAGGCATCATCAGGAGCATTCAACATCACTTCCAAAATTAGAGCTTTTGATGCTTTTCACCTGAGAGAATTTTGTTGCTTTCCACCTGAGTTCTTCATCTAGCCAGCTCTGCTCCTGCTCCTTTCCAGTTCGCCGGAGCTCTGTCCATTGCGGTGCTACCTCGACCGAGACGAAGCCGTTTTACCTTTGGGGACAATCCGCTAAACCCGAGCACTATAGTGGCGTAATTGTCTTGCGGGAAGAGATTCTCTCGACTCGGCTGCTAAGTTTCTTCTGTCATTTTCTGTGTCATTTTCATTTCCGCAAGACTGTTTCTTGTTCCGTTCTACACTTGTATTCAGTTCTCATTTTTCCAACATTTATTTGAAAACACTGGGTGCAATTAGCTACATCATTGGGATTGAAGTTCATAGGAATGATCAAGGTATCTTTCTTCATCAATCTAAATATGTGAGAAATCTACTTCATCGCACAAACTTGTCTGACTGTAATCCGTGTACTGCTCCTATTAGTGCATATGACAAGTTATCAGCTCATGATGGTGTGCCTTTCTCTCAACCATCATTATATCGAAGTGTTATTGGAGCATTACAGTATCTTGTTCTTACAAGACCAGACATAAACTTCGCAGTGAATCGGTTAAGCCAGTTTCTCCAATCTCACTCGGAGGTTCATTGGGCTGCATGTAAACGGGTCCTTCGATATTTAAAGGGAACACTCAATCATGGTAGTGTTTAAACCGGTTTCTAAACTTTCAATTGAGTGCTATACACTGGGCTGGAGATAAAGATGATGGTCGATCAACTGGTGGCTATATTGTCTTTGTTGGTGAAAATCTGGTGGCTTGGTCGTCCAAGAAACAATCTGTGGTGGCTAGAAGTAGCGCCGAGTCTGAGTATAGAGCAGTTTCTGACGCTGTGTCTGAAATCATTTGGTTAAATTCTGTTTTTTGCTGAACTTCGAACATCAGTACAAGCCCCATCACTTATCTGGTGCGACAACCAGAGTGCAATATCTCTTGCCTCAAACCCAGTTTTTCATTAAACATGTGGAAACAGATGTTCATTTTATTGGAGAGAAGATCGAAGGTGGAGCTGTTGAAGTCCGGTATGTTCCAGCTGAAGACCAACTAGCTGAAGTCTTCACTAAGCCGTTAAAGGCGCGCTTTAATGAAATTGTTTCGAAGCTGAATGTGTGTTCTTTACCTGGCTTGGGTTCAGGGGGGTGTATTAGAGATATTCAGAAGGTTCCAGATAGAAAAGAAAAGAAGAAGAAGGGAAGGAACTAGAAGTAGTTGGAAGAAGTTAGTTTGTTACATATTGTTACACATGCACACGCACACGTAACTGTGTTGCAGATTGTAACTATAAGTTGATTAAGTGTAACTCATTCAACTTAAGCAATAAACATACTTTCATTTTACATGTTCATCTCTATCTAACAAAGTCGCGTATGGAGTTTAACAAACGCTCATTAAAATAGAACATGCCCTCCATCATCTTCTGCATTTGAAGTTGAATTCTTCCATATGCATTCCTTGACCAAGGACTTATAATAATGGCAGTAAAAGGTAATCCATAGTAACCGATGAAAGAGGATATAAAAACTACCAAAATAATAGTTTTTTCAAGTGATTGTGGTTCCCTATGCGGAGTGATCATCGTTACTGAAGCTCCATAACTAACTACAATCAACGCCAACGACACCCACACCATGCATATAACCGCCAACATAAACCCTGAGTAAGTCCGCGGTAAACCCATATTGAGTAGTAAAATCGAGAAGAGAGAAGATATGAAAGCTATTTTGTTGGCAACCAGAAATTTCTTATATATTATGGGGTGATGAGATGCCATGACAGCTTCGCCAGCCCTTCGTACTGATGAATCTTCTTGCCAAACGCCGCCAGGAGGGCTAACGATGGATTGGTATGCCATGGTGGCTATCAAGACCGCCACCACCATTGTCATATCGCTCATTTGCTTCATGTCTGGACGTGGTATGTAATGGATGTAGGGGATCGGAGAGAGGGCCGCCGGGGATTCATTCGCCCTAAATCGTGGCACGAACCCGTGGGGGCTGCAGCTTCGCTTCTTCGAACTTCACTCAGCAACACCTTCTTTGTATCAGCTTCTGT
>JAPKLW010007813.1:0-14358 GCA_026898455.1 Plectranthus barbatus | reverse complement strand
TATAAATAGGTGTTATCAAAGTGGGATTGGAGAGGTTCGCAAAAATCTACAACAGAGTAGTTAGAAAGATCAAAATACTCTCAAACTCACGCGAACTCATATCCGAGCATACATTGGATCGAGGCTTTGTTCTAGCCTTCGAATTTAAAGCTCGAGACCTCTAAAGTATTTCTTCTAAGACCTCGAGACCTATAAAGTATTTCTTCTAAGGTTACCTTTGGGATTCTTTCTATCCTAGAAAGAATCTAGCAGTCACCTTGCTCTGCCAAACACGGAAAGGTTCTGGGAAGAACTATAAAACTCCCAAGGTCGACGTCCGAGGAGAAGGGAGGTTTGTCCTCACTCTAAGAAGTGTCAAAGTGAAGATTGAAGACCGAGGTGCTTGAAGGTGCGCGCTGACTAGACGGAGGAGCTGCTCAACGTTAGAGATCAAGCATGACCTTGTAATCAATCATTAGTGAATTTTCAGTCTGGAAGACTGAAGAGTGGATGTAGAACAGTTGTTTGAACCACTATAAACACCGTGTTCATTTACTGCTTTTGTTTTGTTACGTACTGTCTACTTTGAAACTCAACACACCAAGTGTTAAAGTATAATTTGCAATAAATCTAACGAATATCCGAGCTTAAGCACATTTGATAAACACTTGCTAAGTCGTGACCTTAGCAAGATAAGTGCAAGGTTTTATTAAACATTTCGCTACTACTATTGATACTCTTATCCGGGACCAGCAAATGGTATCAGAGCGGTTGGTCTTTACAGACTAGCTGCTTCTGAGTCGCTTAGGACCAGATCTATTTTTCCTTGTATATTTCTTGCGTTTTTGTGTTAAGCTCAGGATAAAGACAATGGCGAACAACGCAAAATTGGGTAGGTTCTCTCCGAAAACCTATTCCACCTGGAAAAAGAGGTCGCTGATCACGTTGATGAATATACATCCTAAGATGAAGCAAGTGATCGAGCAAGGAACAATTAAGATCCAAAAGGTGAAAACTCGAATCGGCAAAGATGTTCAAGGACCAGATGAGATGGTGGACAAGCCGTACATGGAGTAGACTCAGGAAGATCGAGTTCGTGGTCAACTGGACTACGTAGCCATGGATTTGAACTTAAATTCTCTATCAGGACCTCTGATGGCTGAAGCCCTGGAGTACAAGAATGCCAAAGAAATGTGGGATTTTCTTGGCACCCTGAGCAAAGAGACTGATCAAAATGAAGAGGAACAAGCTGCAACAATGCGTAGACAGATACGAGTCGTTCTAGATGCTTCCAGGAGAAACAATCAAAGAAATGGAAGTCAGATTTAACTCCATTTTGGTAGAATTGAAGAAGTTGGGAAGAACGCACGAACTTCCTGATATAAATTCAAAGATTCTCTCTAAGATGCCAAAAGTGGACTGGTTTGTCAAAGTGACGAGCCTCAAGGAGAAAGATCTATCAACCATGAGCACGAAAGATGTATTTGCCCAGCTTCAGGCACATGAATGGGACATCATGAAGATCAACAAGAGTGAAGCTGTACGAGCTGCAGTATCCATTGAAGATCATCCCGAAGATGCAGCATTCTTCGTGAAGAGAGACATACAGAAATTTAAAACCAAAAAGCCATTTTACTCAGATCGTCCAGCTCAATCCAGCCCAGCAAAAGAGATCACATCAACCAGTGGATCTCAAGCTAAAGAAACGGAATGCTCAATCAGTGAGCTGGAGGAGCAGATGAAAAGATTGCAAAAACTACTGCTGAAGGCCAAAGGCAATAAGGAGGAACCACAGCAGAGTCAACAAGTAGATAGCCAGACAACTAAGAAGATGCCAAGAACGTGCTATGAGTGCAACTCCCCCAACCATCTGAAGTTCGAGTGCCCTCGAGTAGATCCAGACGAAAGGGAGCGATTAAGAAAGCTCTTTGAGAAGCGCGCGTCCAAGGCCGTCGCCAAAGCTCTGCTGACCAGGGCAGAAATACCAGACATCCGAGATCACGACGACGAAGGCTATTCATCAGAAGATGAAGATGATGTCCTCATGGTATTTATGGCCAACATTAATGACGATACTGACGGTGATGAGGAGCAGATAGCAGAAACAGCCCTAGCTGTCACGAGGAATCAGGTAACAAACTCTGTTATATCTGCTGCTTCTACTTCAGAAAATTTGCATGATACTGCTGATTCATGTTACTCAGAATCAGGAGATATAATTGTAGAGCTTCTCTTGAAAGGATTTTCAAAATTTCATGCATTAAAGGATGTTTTAATAAGAGAAAATTCCTCGCTGAAATCTCAGCTTTCTACTTTGACCAGTGAGATTGAAAAATCTAGGTCAGCAGACGAGGAACTTTCAAAACTCAAAACTGAATTCTCTTTTCTTAGAATTTTTTTTGACTATTTAAAACAAGAGAATGATGTTTTGAAAAACAAAAACTCTATGCAAAATCCTTGTCAATGTAAATTTTCTAAAAGCACGAGAGACTTAGATGAGATTTTAAGTGTTCAAAGGAGCACGAATAACCTTGCTGGAATCGGTTTTGAAAAGGGAGAATCCAGCAATGCTGAATCCACTCGATCAAAGAAAATTATCTTTGTCCCAGCAACCGGGAAGGATCAGCAAATTGCTAGAAAAGACATAGGGGACTATGATAAATCAGTAACAGTTGCTCAGCAAAAATGCTGGCAGATTACGAATCCCCAGCTAATCACTCAGCAGAGACTAAAAGGTACATCTGCTGAGAGGAAGTCAACAAAGTCAATGTATGTAACCCAGCAGACTGTTCCATCTGCTAGGAAGCTTCATACACAACCTAGCAAAGCTAAACAATCTGCTAAGATTTTCAGGAAGCCAGCATACACTCCAAGTAGGAGGAACACCTACTTGAGGCCAGAGTCTAAACCATTGCATTTTCAAAAGACTGTGAAGGCTCAACACACCACTACACATTTCCATGCTAATTCAGTGCATTACTCCCATAGGAAGGGAAATGTAGTGAAACCTGATGACCAGAAAATTGTCAAGATCACGAAAGTCTGGATTCCCAAGGGGATAATTCAGAGAACTAATCCTGCAGGACCCGCAGTTGATCGGGTACCTAAAAATTGATTTTCTTATTTTGCAGGAACAAGGTCCAGCAAGAAGAACGTCGAGGAAATTAAAAGAGTGGATCCTAGACAGTGGATGCTCAGGTCACATGACAGGAGATGAAAAAACTTTCACAGACCTCCAGAAAATCAGAGGACCTTCGGTTTCCTTCGGTGACAACTCAAAGGCTAGAGTGATCAGAAGAGGGTGCATCAAGCAAAATGGGATGCACATCATCAACGTGGCCCTCATCGACAGCCTCAAGCACAATCTACTGAGTAGGGCTGGCAATTTTTGACACGACACGATAACACGACACGAACCCGCACGATAAGAATGGGGTTAAACACGACACGATTCGACACGACACGAACACGACAAAACACGACACGAACACAAACACGATAATTACCTATTACGAACCCGAAAATTACAAGTTTAAACGATAATTACCTGTTAACACGAAACGATAATTACCTGTTAACACGATATTGACATGAATCTGACACGAACACAACACGAACACGACACGAGAATCTTTTAAGAAATAAATAATGGGTAACACGAACACGACACGACACGACACGACACGAACACGATATAATTATTGGATAACACGATATATTATCATGTAACACGATCAGACACGAACACAACACGAACACGACACGAAATCTAGTGTTCTTAATGGGTCGACACGATAACGACCCAACACGTACGAATTGCCAGCTCTACTACTGAGCATCAGTCAGCTAAGTGAAAATGGATATACTGTTTCCTTCTTTGATACAGGTTGCGAGATTGTTGACAAGACCACTGGAGAAGTAAAGCTTAGAGGAATCAGAAAAGGAGGACTCTATGTCGTAGATTGGGAAAGTGGTCAACAAGCTTCATGCTTCATCGCATTCAACAAAGAAGAAACCAACTGGCTATGGCACAAAAGGCTAACACACTTAAACTTCAAAACTATCAATTATATAGCCAGAAATAATACTGTCACAGGATTGCCCAAGGAAACCTTCAAGAAGGAAGGAGTTTGCAAAGCTTGTCAACAAGGAAAACAAGCCAAGGCGTCCTTCAAATCTAACCCAGAGAAGGCCACATCAAACAGAATCCTTGAGCTGTTGCACATGGATTTATTTGGCCCAGTGACTCCACCCACTGTAGGTAACAAACATTTTACATTGGTTGTAATTGATGACTATTCCAGGTACACATGGGTGAGACTGCTTAAGAGCAAAGATGAAGTCAAGATAGTCCTACCGGAGCTGATACTTCGAGTACAAAATGACGAAGAGCTCACGGTGAAGAGAATAAGGTCCGACAATGGTACATAATTCTGTAACGGAGCAATAATGGACTTCTGCACCGACGCTGGGATAGGACATGAAAGGTCCACGGCAAGAACACCTCTGCAAATGGCTTGGCAGAACGGAAGAACAGGACTCTAAAGGAGGCCGTGCGAACAATGCTTGCTGATACAGATCTAGGTCAAAGATATTGGGGAGAAGCCGTAATGAATGCATGCTATACGCAGAATCAAAGTGGGTTGAATCTTAGATTCAACAAAACTCCCTACAAAATCTATCATGGTCGTAAGCCTTCCCTAGCTCATCTTCGTGCATTCGGTTCACCATGTTATATCCATAACAGTGGGAAGTCAAAGTTATGTACTTTCTCTCCCAAAGCTGATGAAGGGGTGTTCTTTGGATACGGGCATCCCTCTCACAAGGGTTATAGAGTGCTTAGTAAGACCACCAAACTTGTGGAAATAACATGCAATGTTATTTTTGATAAAGCTACTTTAGTGCGCAGGACCATGAGAGACCTAAGAGATGTGATTCATGAAACCAATAATGTCAATGGACAATCGGGCTTGAATACTTCCGAAGCTGAACTGATTGATCCTACTAGGTTAATGAGTGAATCTCCATCTACACTGGAGACCTCAACTGATAAGCAAACAGTCAAAATGGCCGGTGATGCAACTGGTAATGCTGAGGCCACTCTAAATCCTCTCAAGGAGTTCACATGTCAAGGGGGAACTCAAGGAGGAGAAACCGTTCAGCAAAACGAAGACGTTGCTGAGAATCCCCAGAATAGCAAGAGGATTGCTGAAGATAACACTGCTGAAGATGATCAAGAACTTGCTGCTGACGAAGGAAATATTATTCAAACAAATGCAAATCCAGCAGATGATTCATCAGCAGACAACCATTCAGCAGACGACAACCCAACAAGTGTAGTTGAAAGTCTGAATAACCTACAACTTGTTGACGTGCCTGTTTTAGAAAGCCAAATTGGAGCATCCAGCAGTTAAACCATTCCAGTCTTGGAGTTGCAAAGAACGAAGTGGCTGCTGAGAGATCATCCTTCAGAGGCTATACTAAAAGACCTTGCCGATCCAATTCAAACTAGACACAGCGCAATGTTATCCCCCTACATATCTCAGGAGGAGCCAACCAAAGTTATTGATGCACTTAAATCCGCCGATTGGATCAACGCGATGTAGGAAGAACTGTCAGAATTCATGCAGAATCATGTATGGGATCCCGTGGATCGACCAATGCATCAATCGGTGATAGGCACCAAATGGGTATTCAAGAACAAGTGTGATGAAAATGGACTTGTCGTGCGCAATAAAGCAAGGCTTGTAGCTAAAAGATATGCGCAGTGCGAAGGAATCGACTTCGACGAAACTTTTGCTCCAGTAGCTCGACTAGAAGCAATCAAGTTATTCCTTGCATATGTTGCTCACCATGGTTTAACTGTGTTTTAGATAGACGTCAAGAGTGCATTCCTGAATGGTGAATTGAAGGAGGAAGTCTACGTGGAGCAACCTCCAGGATTTGAACGTGGAGACAAAGTGTATAGGTTGAGAAAAGCTCTGTATGGTCTGAAGCAAGCCCCAAGAGCTTGGTACGAGAAACTGTCATATTTTCTGCTGAAGAATGGATTCAGGAAGGGAAAGATCGACCGGACACTCTTCTTGATCAAGGATGCTGAAGACATATTACTCGACCAAATCTATGTGAATGATATTATATTTGGATCTAAGAATCTAACCCTGTGTGAAAAATTTGCTCAGCTTATGCAGACTAACTTTCAGATGAGCATGATGGGGAAGATGTCGTATTCCTTAGGTTTACAAGTTCAGCAATCCAGCGATGGGATCTTCATACACCAGAAGAAGTACACAAAGGATCTCATCAGCAAATTCTGTCCAAAAAAGACAAAGACCTTACGGATTCCCATGAGCACAGCATGTCAAATCTCAATGGACGAAGAAGGCGAATCCGTGGATCAAACAGCATATAGAGGTATTATTGGTTCATTACTATACCTAACGGCCAGCAGGCTAGATATTTTGTATGCTGTAGGCGTATGTGCTAGATATCAAGCAAATCCAAAGAATTGTAAATGGAGTAAGCGCAAAGGATTGTCAGATATCTCAAACGGACAGAGTCCTTAGGAATTTGGTATCCAAGAGCAGACGATCTTACACTCGTTGGATATTCAGACTCCGACTTCGAAGGATGCCGAATTGATCAAAAGAGTACGAGTGGGACTTGCCAATTCCTTGGACACAAGCTGATAAGCTGGTTCATCAAGAAGCAACACTCCGTAGCAACATCCACAACTGAAGCTGAATACGTGGCTGCTGCGAGCTGCTGTACACAGGTGCTGTAGATCAAACAACAACTTCAAGATTATGAAGTCAGCACCGGATGCGTCCCGATATACTGCGACAACAACAACACAATGTGCATCACGAAGAATCCAGTACATCACTCAAGGACAAAACACATTGATATCAGTTATCACTTTATCCAAGATCATGCTGAAAAGAAGGATATTTTGGTGGATTACATCAGGACAGAAGATCTGCTTGCCAACATATTCACCAAACCTCTTGGTGAAAGCAGATTCAAAGAGCTTTGTCTTAAGCTTGGATTATTGGAGTTAGATGAGGTTGTGGAAGAATGAGTCCGAGCTCTCATTCTGTTCTTGGATTTCTTGGAGTTCTGGAAATGATGCGGAATAAAGTGTGTCCAAGCTCACACTCCCCAGAAGATGCGAAGAATTTAAAGTCGGATTGCTGAATTTGAGCTCTCAGCAGATTCAACATCAGATACTGAAATTTCACTTTCTAAGCAGACAACATAGTGATTGCTGAGTCCCAGTTCTCAGCAAACGAAAAGGATCGCTTAAACAATCTAGGGAAATTGTTCAGCAAAGGGGTAATTAAAATCAGAATAGACAGTTACAAACCCCATTAATGAAGTAAATTAATATGGTGACGGTCAATATTTGTTATCATTTCCAAAGATTTTGCTCAAGGCTCGAGACGATTCAGTTCAGGATATGGTATCATGAATGGCCACGTGGAAAGTTTTGGCGAAACCGTTGGTTCTCAAAACAGACGATTTGATTGATCGAGCAAATCTTAAGGACGGATGTGTCTATTTAAAGGGAGGTTTCTTTTGTCTAGGAGAACATATCCAACCCTCTGAAATTATACCTGCTTCATGCCTTCATTTCCCTCCGATTAAACCCTGTTGCTCAAGAAAACAAGATGTCATCCTTTACCATCTCTCCAAAATACCTTCAAGATGGGTTTGAGCAACATGACTTGGAAGTCTCCAAATTGAGAGGAAGAATCGTAATCTTCACAGAGTTCATATCTAAGAAGATTCTCTCAATTCTTGGTTCACCCCTGATAATGGGATTTCTGATATTAGAACCGCATGGAGATAAGAGGTCCATTTTGTCAGGCCATGACGGCTTCATCGTTGGAGATATATAAGCTTGTTAGGTGGGTCTGAGGATGGATATTCCTTAGTCACATAGTTTGGGAATGCCTTTGGGTAAGGATTCCCAGACAACTTCTTCCTCACCTCTTCTTCCAGGGTTTCAAAAGCTCTGAAAATGGAGACGAAGAAGAGATGGAGGAAAGGCTTGCAGATGGAGTGATGGAACTCGTATGCATCTGCTTGGCATCCAGAGCTAAAGAAGCATGCATCTAGGCATGCTAGCATGCAGGTGGTGTAGATGTTACCCATCCTACACATTGTAGGGACATCTGTATGGCACCTGGTGCTGATGGAAAATACGGACTAGAGCACCGACCTGGGCAGATGGTGAGATCTGCTAGTGTCGGACTTCCTTTCGAAGGCAGCTAGATTGTCCGCAGGCTGACAAATGAAGAGATGTCTATTTACAAAGCTCGAGGAGCTAGAAGATGAAGTGACAAGAGACATCTCGCAGCCATCTAGGCATTGCTGCGCATGTGGGGAGACATGCAGCAACGAGCTCGGGGAGGAGAGCAAGAAGAAGGAGCAGATCTAGCAAAGGCGTTATTTGGAGCAGTGTGAAGAAAAATTGATCATTGTAACTTGTTGTTTATTACTTTGCGAAGTATGACACTTCTAAATCAATGATATCAATAAAACAATATGCTCGTTTTGATGACAATACTCTGTTGTCTCAAAATAATAACTGCCTAAACAAAATGCTAGATCATTACACTTCTTGTGTAAATAGCTTCCTATCAAGAATCTTATGATTTTCCTTAGAATAAATTGAAGATAAAAAAGAAAATCAACCGATAGGAATGTCAAAGTCTCCCCCGAAGCATAAGTCGGAAGCAGAGTGCTTGATGGTTGAAATGATAAATTTTTATCAAGCAAAACTCTCTGCTGACTGCTGAGTCCAAGCTCTTAGCAGAATCCCGCCGAATACTGAGTCCAAGCTCTCAGTAGAAGACTCTTTGATCTCTAAAAAGATCAAAATATTTAAGAGTCTGATTAGACTGCTAAGTCCAAGCTCTCAGCAGATACCCATAGATAGCTAAGTATAAATCTTAGCATATTCAAGATTGACTGCTGAGTCCAAGCTCTCAGCAGATGCTTGTTGTCTACGGGATAATAAGACCTTAGAAGATTCAAAGAATGCTGCTGAGTCCAAGCTCTCAGCAGATATCAAAGGTCTACGGAATACTAAGATCCTAGCAGAATATGAATTCGCTGCTGAATCCAAGCTCTCAGCAGATTTCTGTTATCTATGGTATTATGAAATCTTAGAAGATTAAAAGATCACTGTTGAGTCCAAGCTCTCAGCAGGTATCCATAAATTGCTGAGTCCAAGCTCTCAGCAAGTATTGATCAAATGCTGAGTCCAAGATCTCAGCATATGCTTGTTAGTTGCTGAAATCAAAGCTCTCAGCAAAATGCCTTAGTGTTTGCTAAATTTTGCCCAACAGACATCAGAGGGATAATGATTTCAAATCCCTCGAAAGGCGGGATTATCTGATTGACGGAGCAGCTATGGAGTCTACATTAATGAGAAGAGTGACTGCTGCACAGGGCAGCAACAAATAAGCAGATGCCACATCAGCCACGCGCTACTTTCCATCATCGTGGGACGTAAGACGAATTGTCATCAACTGCCCAACCGTCGATCCGTCCAGATCAGAAGGGAGATCCAACCGCTCACACAAAGCTGATTGCTCACAATCGTATAAAGGAAGTTGGTTTGGGATTTCTAAACCCTATACTTCTGATTTAAAATTTTTCTTCGCCTCTATCTCTCTTTGAGTTCAGTAAAATTGTCAATGGCAGAATCATCCAACCATTCCAATCCCCCTGCCGAATCATCCGGAAGACCATGTATTTCCAGAGAACCTGAACAATTTCAACCGACGTTTACAGGTGTGTTTAAAAAGGAGCAGATTGATGAATCAATCCGTTATGGTCGTATGGTGGCCATTGCTCATGGCAAAGCACCAGGCAAACTCACCATTGAACAAAGAAGGCCGGCTCAAGTACAAAAGGACAAGATACTCTACGAGCCATTGTTCAGAAAGCACTACTGCATTAGACTCATCGACAAACTCAATCGTGAAGGCCTTCTGAAGTACTTGTTTGCGGAACCCATCAAGTTACGGCCTCACATAGTTGCAGAATTCTTTGCTCGAGCCTTAATTGACAAGAGTGAGAAATTCTTCACCACAAGTGTTTTGGGCACTAAGATAGAAGTAAGCCCAGAAGTGTTGGCAGAAAAATATGGTTTGCGAATGGATGGAGAGGATGTTGCCACCTACAAAGTGACCGATGACGAAGAGATGTAGAAGCGATGGCGCACGTGGAAGACATATACATTTACAGAACCATGGAAGGTAGCCGCACCGTTGAGGTCGTTGGAAGAACCCATGAAGAGCCTAGCGCAAATTGTGATAAGGATGCTGGTAGGCGAAGTTGGCTCTCTTTCAGAATTGAGTACCAAAATGTTTGCGGTGATGATGGCGATTGATGATCAGATTCGTGGAAATTGGGCAAAGTTTATCTACACCAAGTGGCTAGCGCACGTCTATATAAAAAAAAATATCAAGACGGAGCATACGTTCACCCAGGACGTGGGGTTTGGACTCAAGATAAGTCACTTTCTTGAGGGCATAATACCCAAAGGGAAGTGCTGCTGTGGAGAGGATTTACTACCCACAGATTACATGCCACCCACCAAGAAGCAACCAGCACCAAAGGACTTCAGGGAGCCACTTGTTCCGAGAGGAAAGAGCAATGTCGACCCCAGTGAACTGGTTTCTGATGAGGAAGAGCCTTACCAAGGCAAGGCCATTCTACAGACTGCTATTCGACTGACTGAGGAGGAAATTGAAACGGAGAGAAAGCAAGCAGAACATGATGCCTTTTCAAATAGTATGAAAGCCTGCAAGATATCACACAGTTGGAACCCTCCATAGTGAAGAAAAAGCGGACGTTGAAGAGCCCCCAACAGAGAAAGAGAGAGCCAGCAGATGATGAAGGGTACGAAAAGAAGCGAGGAAGGAATAATCGCTTCATAGGATCAACAGTTCAGGTTGCTGTCCCGGTCTTAGACACATCAATACCGATTCATGATGTTGCCAAGGATGCTGAACAAGTCCCTGTCGAGCCAGCCTCCAAAGAAACGAATAAGAAGCTAGAATTCACTGCAGAGGAGCAGGAAGCTTGGCAATAGAGGCGACATGAAAAAGCCTTGAAGAAGGCAAAAGAATAGAAGGATTTTGATAAGGCAAAGCTGCAGATGCTTCTCGATCAAAGGGATACTCGATATGAGCAGATCAAAGGCAAAACTAAGGTCAATGATGCCGAAGAGAGGACTGTAAATCCAGATGCTCTATCAGATGATGAATTTGACAAAATGCAAAGGAAAGGAGCATTCAGGGATTTGCAAGATGTAGTGCCAAGGAAATCAGGCAAACTAATGATTCAGCAGACTCCTGCGCAAGGAGAAAGGGGTGATGCTATTCTAACTGTTCAGCCCATCACTGCGCAAGGGGGAAGTGATGGTGCTGATGTTAAAACTGGAAATGCTGTTCGACAGGCTGCTGTGAAAAGAGATAGCAGTGCTGTGAAGAAGACTATGGAATAGACTGCTGTGCAAGGTGGTAGCAGCTCTATTGTTGAGAAGGTGATTGAGGATAAACAACTGGCTGCGCAAGGAGGAAGCCAAGTTGTTACCATTTTAGTTGAAAGAGATTTTGTGCAGGAGGACAGCCAAACTCCTGCGGGAAGAGAAGAAGACAAGGCAGCAGAGATTGAGAATGCTGATCTTGAGATGATAATTGATGAAGATACAACACACTTTGAGGTAGTCAAACAGACAGCTGGTCAGCAATCTAAACCAACAGTAGAGAGGGAAGCTGCTGACAAAGAAATTGCTGCGAATGAAGCCAGGAAGAAAGAAGTCTCTACCTCACTTGATGTTGAGACTCGAACAAGATTGCCAGTCAATCTTACTGCAAGCGTGAGAGCACACAACGAGCAGTATCTCCGTGCTCTGGGAGTGGATCCATCTACTGTTCCGGAATGGAGATTAGGAGCAGAAACTCCCTTAGTGCTGAACAAGACTATTGAAATGCTGTGGCAGAGGTGTATTCCGATCCCTACTTCTCCTGAAGTCTCAGGTATCTCATTCAGTGACATTCCCAATGAAGACAATGTGGAGATGACAGGAAATGCAGAAGCTGCCCAGGGGGTCTTGGTGCTTGCAGACGGTGAATCTATTTTTAGAGCAGAAACGTTGAGAGTGTCTATAGAAGGACAACCTGATAGAAGGTTTAAAGCAAAGAGGATTGCCAAGTGGTGCCCTCCTATCACGGTGAAGTACGAAGAGAACGACGACCTCATCTCGTGGGCAAAAGAAATTTGTGTGTTCATAGACGCCCAAGTTGCTGATGAGCTTGAGACCACATATGCCGCTGAATTCATGGATGGGTCTTCCGATCTAGAATGGTTGAAGATAGAGTTCCAGAGGTGGAGATTTTATGACTACGCCACCCACGAACTACACTATGAAGATCACGTGATAATGCTGGCATGAATGGGTCTGAGCTATTGGAGAAGTGAAGAAGAATGGGCAGATGATTGGATGGACCAGACATCCAAGAGGCAAGTAGTTTCCAGGCTGCAGAAGATCAAGGCTCACAGAGCAATCACAGGAGATTGCACACTTCCTGCCTCTGAGTATGCCATTGCTGATTCACCCCCGTTCACTCAAAAGTTTAAATCACCAGCAACAAGAAGGCAAATGACTGCAGCTGCTGAGTTGTAAGCAAGACTAGCAGAAGAAGAAGCCGCACGGAAGAAAGCAGAGGATCACAGAAAGATGATGGAGTTTCGGTAGCGGATACTCACTACGTTGACCAATATCCCATCTCGGGTGGATAGCTTTAGGCCTCCCTCTCCAATCACAGCTGAAGAAGAATATGTTCAAGAGAATGAACCCATTACAGCAGAAGAAGTCGATCCATCTCAGGCACTGACCACCACTGCGGACATACCTACCATTTCGAATCAAATGGTGCTATCTGAGGAACCCCCAGTCATGACAATTGAGCCCTTGAGCTCCAGTACTTATAATAGGGACCTCCAGCAATTCATCCATGCCATGGTAGGTAGAAGCATTGGAGAGCAGATTGTGCCAATCGTGCGAGCTGAAGTAAGGACCCAAGTGGTCGAGGCAAAGGAGGAAATTAATCAAACTCTGCAGGATAATTTTGAGTCCTTCTCCACCAACCTTTTGGCTGCGATCAAAGAGGGGGAAGATAAGAGATTGGTAGAAGAAGCAGAGCGGCAGAGAGAAGAAGAAAAGAGAATCCGGTGCCTCGAAGCACACAGAAAACTGGAAGAAGACTTAAGGAGATAACAAGAAGAAGAAGAGAAGGAGGAACGGAGAAAGAAAGAAGAAAGGGAGATAATCAGAAGAGAAGAGAGAGAAGCAATGGTGGACAACTTCATGAAAGTCACAACCAAGACTCTCAGAAAGCCGAAGAGACCCACCGGCTCCTCTAGTGCCAAAGATGCTGTTTCAGACTCCTCGACAACCAAAAATAATCCTTCCACATCTCACAAGCCTTCAGGTAAAAAATTTTGAATTAGGGTGGATGTTTCCTGTATCTTACTGCAAGATTTCTTAATGGAAACTAACCAAGGTTGAAGACAACATCTCATTGTCCAACACTGAATTAATTGTCATAGCTGAAATTACACACTCAGTGTAATCAGCAAACTGCGTGGATTGTTGGATGTGTGTGATATGTTCCTGCATGTTGCTCTATAATTGTGTGTGAATGTGCTATATGCTTATCTGATTGATGATTTGAAAGCCATTTACTTGAAGAAAAAATTTTAATCGAGAAATACCCTTGATATTTTGAGGGGGAACATTTCTGATTCATACTGAGTCTAAGGGAGTTGACAAGCTGAGAATAGAATTGATAGGAATATTTTGTTATCTCAGTAATCAGCTTTCCCATGATCAGTTAGTTAAAATTGAGGCTTTAATCGCACCAAAAAGGGGGAAATTGTTAGGAATATTGTTAGAAATATTATAACCCCTTGATCTCAATTTTATGTATTTTGGTTTTGGTGCAAAGCTCAGTCAATCTAGTTTCTAGCAACTTAGAATCGAGTCAAATTGTATAAAGTCCTGTATAGGATACACTTACTCGAGTTGTAATAGAACTAAAATAGAGGATCGAAGAATGCTGAAGGAGTCAGCATATCTGAAGATTGCTGAAGACACTAACAAAAGGCTAGCACACGGATGAAGAATGCTGGACAGGCTTAAAAGAATGCTGAGTGAAGCAAACAAGTTGCTGAATCTCAGCAGGACTGCTGAGATATCAGCAGACTATCAACTACCAGTAAACGCATAACAGCAATCAACACAATACGAAGTCGTGAAAAAGAAGGATCCAAATCTCAAGGAAACCCGACGAATCA
>JAPKLW010007812.1:0-14358 GCA_026898455.1 Plectranthus barbatus | reverse complement strand
TATAAATAGGTGTTATCAAAGTGGGATTGGAGAGGTTCGCAAAAATCTACAACAGAGTAGTTAGAAAGATCAAAATACTCTCAAACTCACGCGAACTCATATCCGAGCATACATTGGATCGAGGCTTTGTTCTAGCCTTCGAATTTAAAGCTCGAGACCTCTAAAGTATTTCTTCTAAGACCTCGAGACCTATAAAGTATTTCTTCTAAGGTTACCTTTGGGATTCTTTCTATCCTAGAAAGAATCTAGCAGTCACCTTGCTCTGCCAAACACGGAAAGGTTCTGGGAAGAACTATAAAACTCCCAAGGTCGACGTCCGAGGAGAAGGGAGGTTTGTCCTCACTCTAAGAAGTGTCAAAGTGAAGATTGAAGACCGAGGTGCTTGAAGGTGCGCGCTGACTAGACGGAGGAGCTGCTCAACGTTAGAGATCAAGCATGACCTTGTAATCAATCATTAGTGAATTTTCAGTCTGGAGGACTAAAGAGTGGATGTAGAACAGTTGTTTGAACCACTATAAACACCGTGTTCATTTACTGCTTTTATTTTGTTACGTACTGTCTACTTTGAAACTCAACACACCAAGTGTTAAAGTATAATTTGCAATAAATCTAACGAATATCCAAGCTTAAGCACATTTGATAAACACTTGCTAAGTCGTGACCTTAGCAAGATAAGTGCAAGGTTTTATTAAACATTTCGCTGCTACTATTGATACTCTTATCCGGGACCAGCAAATGGTATCAGAGCGGTTGGTCTTTACAGACTAGCTACTTCTGAGTCGCTTAGGACCAGATCTATTTTTCCTTGTATATTTCTTGCGTTTTTTGTGTTAAGCTCAGGATAAAGACAATGGCGAACAACGCAAAATTGGGCCGGTTCTCTCCGAAAACCTATTCCACCTGGAAAAAGAGGTCGCTGATCACGTTGATGAATATACATCCTAAGATGAAGCAAGTGATCGAGCAAGGAACAATTAAGATCCAAAAGGTGAAAACTCGAATCGGCAAAGATGTTCAAGGACCAGATGAGATGGTGGACAAGCCGTACATGGAGTAGACTCAGGAAGATCGAGTTCGTGGTCAACTGGACTACGTAGCCATGGATTTGAACTTAAATTCTCTATCAGGACCTCTGATGGCTGAAGCCCTGGAGTACAATAATGCCAAAGAAATGTGGGATTTTCTTGGCACCCTGAGCAAAGAGACTGATCAAATGAAGAGGAACAAGCTGCAACAATGCGTAGACAGATACGAGTCGTTCTAGATGCTTCCAGGAGAAACAATCAAAGAAATGGAAGTCAGATTTAACTCCATTTTGGTAGAATTGAAGAAGTTGGGAAGAATGCACGAACTTCCTGATATAAATTCAAAGATTCTCTCTAAGATGCCAAAAGTGGACTAGTTTGTCAAAGTGACGAGCCTCAAGGAGAAAAATCTATCAACCATGAGCACGAAAGATGTATTTGCCCAGCTTCAGGCACATGAATGGGACATCATGCAGATCAACAAGAGTGAAGCTGTACGAGCTGAAGTATCCATTGAAGATCATCCCGAAGATGCAGTATTCTTCGTGAAGAGAGACGTACAGAAGTTTAAAACCAAAAAGCCATTTTACTCAGATCGTCCAGCTCAATCCAGCCCAGCAAAAGAGATCACATCAACCAGTGGATCTCAAGCTAAAGAAACGGAATGCTCAATCAGTGAGTTGGAGGAGCAGATGAAAAGATTGCAAAAACTACTGCTGAAGGCCAAAGGCAATAAGGAGGAACCACAGCAGAGTCAACAAGTAGATAGCCAGACAACTAAGAAGATGCCAAGAACGTGCTATGAGTGCAACTCCCCCAACCATCTGAAGTTCGAGTGCCCTCGAGTAGATCCAGACGAAAGGGAGCGATTAAGAAAGCTCTTTGAGAAGCGCGCGTCCAAGGCCGTCGCCAAAGCTCTGCTGACCAGGGCAGAAATACCAGACATCCGAGATCACGACGACGAAGGCTATTCATCAGAAGATGAAGATGATGTCCTCATGGTATTTATGGCCAACATTAATGACGATACTGACGGTGATGAGGAGCAGATAGCAGAAACAGCCCTAGCTGTCACGAGGAATCAGGTAACAAACTCTGTTATATCTGCTGCTTCTACTTCAGAAAATTTGCATGATACTGCTGATTCATGTTACTCAGAATCAGGAGATATAATTGTAGAGCTTCTCTTGAAAGGATTTTCAAAATTTCATGCATTAAAGGATGTTTTAATAAGAGAAAATTCCTCGCTGAAATCTCAGCTTTCTACTTTGACCAGTGAGATTGAAAAATCTAGGTCAGCAGACGAGGAACTTTCAAAACTCAAAACTGAATTCTCTTTTCTTAGAATTTTTTTTGACTATTTAAAACAAGAGAATGATGTTTTGAAAAACAAAAACTCTATGCAAAATCCTTGTCAATGTAAATTTTCTAAAAGCACGAGAGACTTAGATGAGATTTTAAGTGTTCAAAGGAGCACGAATAACCTTGCTGGAATCGGTTTTGAAAAGGGAGAATCCAGCAATGCTGAATCCACTCGATCAAAGAAAATTATCTTTGTCCCAGCAACCGGGAAGGATCAGCAAATTGCTAGAAAAGACATAGGGGACTATGATAAATCAGTAACAGTTGCTCAGCAAAAATGCTGGCAGATTACGAATCCCCAGCTAATCACTCAGCAGAGACTAAAAGGTACATCTGCTGAGAGGAAGTCAACAAAGTCAATGTATGTAACCCAGCAGACTGTTCCATCTGCTAGGAAGCTTCATACACAACCTAGCAAAGCTAAACAATCTGCTAAGATTTTCAGGAAGCCAGCATACACTCCAAGTAGGAGGAACACCTACTTGAGGCCAGAGTCTAAACCATTGCATTTTCAAAAGACTGTGAAGGCTCAACACACCACTACACATTTCCATGCTAATTCAGTGCATTACTCCCATAGGAAGGGAAATGTAGTGAAACCTGATGACCAGAAAATTGTCAAGATCACGAAAGTCTGGATTCCCAAGGGGATAATTCAGAGAACTAATCCTGCAGGACCCGCAGTTGATCGGGTACCTAAAAATTGATTTTCTTATTTTGCAGGAACAAGGTCCAGCAAGAAGAACGTCGAGGAAATTAAAAGAGTGGATCCTAGACAGTGGATGCTCAGGTCACATGACAGGAGATGAAAAAACTTTCACAGACCTCCAGAAAATCAGAGGACCTTCGGTTTCCTTCGGTGACAACTCAAAGGCTAGAGTGATCAGAAGAGGGTGCATCAAGCAAAATGGGATGCACATCATCAACGTGGCCCTCATCGACAGCCTCAAGCACAATCTACTGAGTAGGGCTGGCAATTTTTGACACGACACGATAACACGACACGAACCCGCACGATAAGAATGGGGTTAAACACGACACGATTCGACACGACACGAACACGACAAAACACGACACGAACACAAACACGATAATTACCTATTACGAACCCGAAAATTACAAGTTTAAACGATAATTACCTGTTAACACGAAACGATAATTACCTGTTAACACGATATTGACATGAATCTGACACGAACACAACACGAACACGACACGAGAATCTTTTAAGAAATAAATAATGGGTAACACGAACACGACACGACACGACACGACACGAACACGATATAATTATTGGATAACACGATATATTATCATGTAACACGATCAGACACGAACACAACACGAACACGACACGAAATCTAGTGTTCTTAATGGGTCGACACGATAACGACCCAACACGTACGAATTGCCAGCTCTACTACTGAGCATCAGTCAGCTAAGTGAAAATGGATATACTGTTTCCTTCTTTGATACAGGTTGCGAGATTGTTGACAAGACCACTGGAGAAGTAAAGCTTAGAGGAATCAGAAAAGGAGGACTCTATGTCGTAGATTGGGAAAGTGGTCAACAAGCTTCATGCTTCATCGCATTCAACAAAGAAGAAACCAACTGGCTATGGCACAAAAGGCTAACACACTTAAACTTCAAAACTATCAATTATATAGCCAGAAATAATACTGTCACAGGATTGCCCAAGGAAACCTTCAAGAAGGAAGGAGTTTGCAAAGCTTGTCAACAAGGAAAACAAGCCAAGGCGTCCTTCAAATCTAACCCAGAGAAGGCCACATCAAACAGAATCCTTGAGCTGTTGCACATGGATTTATTTGGCCCAGTGACTCCACCCACTGTAGGTAACAAACATTTTACATTGGTTGTAATTGATGACTATTCCAGGTACACATGGGTGAGACTGCTTAAGAGCAAAGATGAAGTCAAGATAGTCCTACCGGAGCTGATACTTCGAGTACAAAATGACGAAGAGCTCACGGTGAAGAGAATAAGGTCCGACAATGGTACATAATTCTGTAACGGAGCAATAATGGACTTCTGCACCGACGCTGGGATAGGACATGAAAGGTCCACGGCAAGAACACCTCTGCAAATGGCTTGGCAGAACGGAAGAACAGGACTCTAAAGGAGGCCGTGCGAACAATGCTTGCTGATACAGATCTAGGTCAAAGATATTGGGGAGAAGCCGTAATGAATGCATGCTATACGCAGAATCAAAGTGGGTTGAATCTTAGATTCAACAAAACTCCCTACAAAATCTATCATGGTCGTAAGCCTTCCCTAGCTCATCTTCGTGCATTCGGTTCACCATGTTATATCCATAACAGTGGGAAGTCAAAGTTATGTACTTTCTCTCCCAAAGCTGATGAAGGGGTGTTCTTTGGATACGGGCATCCCTCTCACAAGGGTTATAGAGTGCTTAGTAAGACCACCAAACTTGTGGAAATAACATGCAATGTTATTTTTGATAAAGCTACTTTAGTGCGCAGGACCATGAGAGACCTAAGAGATGTGATTCATGAAACCAATAATGTCAATGGACAATCGGGCTTGAATACTTCCGAAGCTGAACTGATTGATCCTACTAGGTTAATGAGTGAATCTCCATCTACACTGGAGACCTCAACTGATAAGCAAACAGTCAAAATGGCCGGTGATGCAACTGGTAATGCTGAGGCCACTCTAA
Source organism: Plectranthus barbatus (assembly GCA_026898455.1). Classification (NCBI taxonomy): domain Eukaryota; kingdom Viridiplantae; phylum Streptophyta; class Magnoliopsida; order Lamiales; family Lamiaceae; genus Plectranthus; species Plectranthus barbatus. The sequence continues at coordinate 9,273 of JAPKLW010007812.1, read as the reverse complement.
ATCCTCTCAAGGAGTTCACATGTCAAGGGGGAACTCAAGGAGGAGAAACCGTTCAGCAAAACGAAGACGTTGCTGAGAATCCCCAGAATAGCAAGAGGATTGCTGAAGATAACACTGCTGAAGATGATCAAGAACTTGCTGCTGACGAAGGAAATATTATTCAAACAAATGCAAATCCAGCAGATGATTCATCAGCAGACAACCATTCAGCAGACGACAACCCAACAAGTGTAGTTGAAAGTCTGAATAACCTACAACTTGTTGACGTGCCTGTTTTAGAAAGCCAAATTGGAGCATCCAGCAGTTAAACCATTCCAGTCTTGGAGTTGCAAAGAACGAAGTGGCTGCTGAGAGATCATCCTTCAGAGGCTATACTAAAAGACCTTGCCGATCCAATTCAAACTAGACACAGCGCAATGTTATCCCCCTACATATCTCAGGAGGAGCCAACCAAAGTTATTGATGCACTTAAATCCGCCGATTGGATCAACGCGATGTAGGAAGAACTGTCAGAATTCATGCAGAATCATGTATGGGATCCCGTGGATCGACCAATGCATCAATCGGTGATAGGCACCAAATGGGTATTCAAGAACAAGTGTGATGAAAATGGACTTGTCGTGCGCAATAAAGCAAGGCTTGTAGCTAAAAGATATGCGCAGTGCGAAGGAATCGACTTCGACGAAACTTTTGCTCCAGTAGCTCGACTAGAAGCAATCAAGTTATTCCTTGCATATGTTGCTCACCATGGTTTAACTGTGTTTTAGATAGACGTCAAGAGTGCATTCCTGAATGGTGAATTGAAGGAGGAAGTCTACGTGGAGCAACCTCCAGGATTTGAACGTGGAGACAAAGTGTATAGGTTGAGAAAAGCTCTGTATGGTCTGAAGCAAGCCCCAAGAGCTTGGTACGAGAAACTGTCATATTTTCTGCTGAAGAATGGATTCAGGAAGGGAAAGATCGACCGGACACTCTTCTTGATCAAGGATGCTGAAGACATATTACTCGACCAAATCTATGTGAATGATATTATATTTGGATCTAAGAATCTAACCCTGTGTGAAAAATTTGCTCAGCTTATGCAGACTAACTTTCAGATGAGCATGATGGGGAAGATGTCGTATTCCTTAGGTTTACAAGTTCAGCAATCCAGCGATGGGATCTTCATACACCAGAAGAAGTACACAAAGGATCTCATCAGCAAATTCTGTCCAAAAAAGACAAAGACCTTACGGATTCCCATGAGCACAGCATGTCAAATCTCAATGGACGAAGAAGGCGAATCCGTGGATCAAACAGCATATAGAGGTATTATTGGTTCATTACTATACCTAACGGCCAGCAGGCTAGATATTTTGTATGCTGTAGGCGTATGTGCTAGATATCAAGCAAATCCAAAGAATTGTAAATGGAGTAAGCGCAAAGGATTGTCAGATATCTCAAACGGACAGAGTCCTTAGGAATTTGGTATCCAAGAGCAGACGATCTTACACTCGTTGGATATTCAGACTCCGACTTCGAAGGATGCCGAATTGATCAAAAGAGTACGAGTGGGACTTGCCAATTCCTTGGACACAAGCTGATAAGCTGGTTCATCAAGAAGCAACACTCCGTAGCAACATCCACAACTGAAGCTGAATACGTGGCTGCTGCGAGCTGCTGTACACAGGTGCTGTAGATCAAACAACAACTTCAAGATTATGAAGTCAGCACCGGATGCGTCCCGATATACTGCGACAACAACAACACAATGTGCATCACGAAGAATCCAGTACATCACTCAAGGACAAAACACATTGATATCAGTTATCACTTTATCCAAGATCATGCTGAAAAGAAGGATATTTTGGTGGATTACATCAGGACAGAAGATCTGCTTGCCAACATATTCACCAAACCTCTTGGTGAAAGCAGATTCAAAGAGCTTTGTCTTAAGCTTGGATTATTGGAGTTAGATGAGGTTGTGGAAGAATGAGTCCGAGCTCTCATTCTGTTCTTGGATTTCTTGGAGTTCTGGAAATGATGCGGAATAAAGTGTGTCCAAGCTCACACTCCCCAGAAGATGCGAAGAATTTAAAGTCGGATTGCTGAATTTGAGCTCTCAGCAGATTCAACATCAGATACTGAAATTTCACTTTCTAAGCAGACAACATAGTGATTGCTGAGTCCCAGTTCTCAGCAAACGAAAAGGATCGCTTAAACAATCTAGGGAAATTGTTCAGCAAAGGGGAATTAAAATCAGAATAGACAGTTACAAACCCCATTAATGAAGTAAATTAATATGGTGACGGTCAATATTTGTTATCATTTCCAAAGATTTTGCTCAAGGCTCGAGACGATTCAGTTCAGGATATGGTATCATGAATGGCCACGTGGAAAGTTTTGGCGAACCCGTTGGTTCTCAAAACAGACAATTTGATTGATCGAGCAAATCTTATGGACGGATGTGTCTATTTAAAGGGAGGTTTCTTTCGTCTAGGAGAACATATCCAACCCTCTGAAATTATACCTGCTTCATGCCTTCATTTCCCTCCGATTAAACCCTGTTGCTCAAGAAAACAAGATGTCATCCTTTACCATCTCACCAAAATACCTTCAAGATGGGTTTGAGCAACATGACTTGGAAGTCTCCAAATTGAGAGGAAGAATCGTAATCTTCACAGAGTTCATATCTAAGAAGATTCTCTCAATTCTTGGTTCACCCCTGATAATGGGATTTCTGATATTAGAACTGCATGGAGATAAGAGGTCCATTTTGTCAGGCCATGACGGCTTCATCGTTGGAGATATAAAAGCTTGTTAGGTGGGTCTGAGGATGGATATTCCTTAGTCACATAGTTTGGGTATGCCTTTGGGTAAGGATTCCCAGACAACTTCTTCCTCACCTCTTCTTTCAGGGTTTCAAAAGCTCTGAAAATGGAGACGAAGAAGAGATGGAGGAAAGGCTTGCGGATGGAGTAGATGGAACTCGTATGCATCTGCTTGGCATCCAGAGCTAAAGAAGCATGCATCTAGGCATGCTAGCATGCAGGTGGTGTAGATGTTACCCATCCTACACATTGTAGGGACATCTGTATGGCACCTGGTGCTGATGGAAAATGCGGACTAGAGCACCGACCTGGGCAGATGGTGAGATTTGCTAGCGTCAGACTTCCTTTTGAAGGCAGCTAGATTGTCCGCAGGCTGACAAATGAAGAGATGTCTATTTACAAAGCTCGAGGAGCTAGAAGATGAAGTGACAAGAGACATCTCGCAGCCATCTAGGCATTGCTGCGCATGTGGGGAGACATGCAGCAACGAGCTCGGGGAGGAGAGCAAGAAGAAGGAGCAGATCTAGCAAAGGCGTTATTTGGAGCAGTGTGAAGAAAAATTGATCATTGTAACTTGTTGTTTATTACTTTGCGAAGTATGACACTTCTAAATCAATGATATCAATAAAACAATATGCTCGTTTTGATGACAATACTCTGTTGTCTCAAAATAATAATTGCCTAAACAAAATGCTAGATCATTACACTTCTTGTGTAAATAGCTTCCTATCAAGAATCTTATGATTTTCCTTAGAATAAATTGAAGATAAAAAAGAAAATCAACCGATAGGAATGTCAAAGTCTCCCCCGAAGAATAAGTCGAAAGCAGAGTGCTTGATGGTTGAAATGATAAATTTTTATCAAGCAAAACTCTCTGCTGACTGCTGAGTCCAAGCTCTTAGCAGAATCCCGCCGAATACTGAGTCCAAGCTCTCAGTAGAAGACTCTTTGATCTCTAAAAAGATCAAAATATTTAAGAGTCTGATTAGACTGCTAAGTCCAAGCTCTCAGCAGATACCCATAGATAGCTAAGTATAAATCTTAGCATATTCAAGATTGACTGCTGAGTCCAAGCTCTCAGCAGATGCTTGTTGTCTACGGGATAATAAGACCTTAGAAGATTCAAAGAATGCTGCTGAGTCCAAGCTCTCAGCAGATATCAAAGGTCTACGGAATACTAAGATCCTAGCAGAATATGAATTCGCTGCTGAATCCAAGCTCTCAGCAGATTTCTGTTATCTATGGTATTATGAAATCTTAGATGATTAAAAGATCACTGTTGAGTCCAAGCTCTCAGCAGGTATCCATAAATTGCTGAGTCCAAGCTCTCAGCAAGTATTGATCAAATGCTGAGTCCAAGATCTCAGCATATGCTTGTTAGTTGCTGAAATCAAAGCTCTCAGCAAAATGCCTTAGTGTTTGCTAAATTTAGCCCAACAGACATCATAGGGATAATGATTTCAAAACCCTCGAAAGGCGGGATTATCTGATTGACGGAGCAGCTATGGAGTCTACATTAATGAGAAGAGTGACTGCTGCACAGGGCAGCAACAAATAAGCAGATGCCACATCAGCCACGCGCTACTTTCCATCATCGTGGGACGTAAGACGAACCGTCATCAACTGCCCAACCGTCGATCCGTCCAGATCAGAAGGGAGATCCAACCGTTCACACAAAGCTGATTGCTCACAATCGTATAAAGGAAGTTGGTTTGGGATTTCTAAACCCTATACTTCTAATTTAAAATTTTTCTTCGCCTCTATCTCTCTTTGAGTTCAGTAAAATTGTCAATGGCAGAATCATCCAACCATTCCAATCCCCCTGCCGAATCATCTGGAAGACCATATATTTCCAGAGAACCTGAACAATTTCAACCGACATTTACAGGTGTGTTTAAAAAGGAGCAGATTGATGAATCAATCCGTTATGGTCGTATGGTGGCCATTGCTCATGGCAAAGCACCAGGCAAACTCACCATTGAACAAAGAAGGCCGGCTCAAGTACGAAAGGACAAGATACTCTACGAGCCATTGTTCAGAAAGCACTACTGCATTAGACTCATCGACAAACTCAATCGTGAAGGCCTTCTGAAGTACTTGTTTGCGGAACCCATCAAGTTACGGCCTCACATAGTTGCAGAATTCTTTGCTCGAGCCTTAATTGACAAGAGTGAGAAATTCTTCACCACAAGTGTTTTGGGCACTAAGATAGAAGTAAGCCCAGAAGTGTTGGCAGAAAAATATGGTTTGCGAATGGATGGAGAGGATGTTGCCACCTACAAAGTGACCGATGACGAAGAGATGTAGAAGCGATGGCGCACGTGGAAGACATATACATTTACAGAACCATGGAAGGTAGCCGCACCGTTGAGGTCGTTGGAAGAACCCATGAAGAGCCTAGCGCAAATTGTGATAAGGATGCTGGTAGGCGAAGTTGGCTCTCTTTCAGAATTGAGTACCAAAATGTTTGCGGTGATGATGGCGATTGATGATCAGATTCGTGGAAATTGGGCAAAGTTTATCTACACCAAGTGGCTAGCGCACGTCTATATAAAAAAAAATATCAAGACGGAGCATACGTTCACCCAGGACGTGGGGTTTGGACTCAAGATAAGTCACTTTCTTGAGGGCATAATACCCAAAGGGAAGTGCTGCTGTGGAGAGGATTTACTACCCACAGATTACATGCCACCCACCAAGAAGCAACCAGCACCAAAGGACTTCAGGGAGCCACTTGTTCCGAGAGGAAAGAGCAATGTCGACCCCAGTGAACTGGTTTCTGATGAGGAAGAGCCTTACCAAGGCAAGGCCATTCTACAGACTGCTATTCGACTGACTGAGGAGGAAATTGAAACGGAGAGAAAGCAAGCAGAACATGATGCCTTTTCAAATAGTATGAAAGCCTGCAAGATATCACACAGTTGGAACCCTCCATAGTGAAGAAAAAGCGGACGTTGAAGAGCCCCCAACAGAGAAAGAGAGAGCCAGCAGATGATGAAGGGTACGAAAAGAAGCGAGGAAGGAATAATCGCTTCATAGGATCAACAGTTCAGGTTGCTGTCCCGGTCTTAGACACATCAATACCGATTCATGATGTTGCCAAGGATGCTGAACAAGTCCCTGTCGAGCCAGCCTCCAAAGAAACGAATAAGAAGCTAGAATTCACTGCAGAGGAGCAGGAAGCTTGGCAATAGAGGCGACATGAAAAAGCCTTGAAGAAGGCAAAAGAATAGAAGGATTTTGATAAGGCAAAGCTGCAGATGCTTCTCGATCAAAGGGATACTCGATATGAGCAGATCAAAGGCAAAACTAAGGTCAATGATGCCGAAGAGAGGACTGTAAATCCAGATGCTCTATCAGATGATGAATTTGACAAAATGCAAAGGAAAGGAGCATTCAGGGATTTGCAAGATGTAGTGCCAAGGAAATCAGGCAAACTAATGATTCAGCAGACTCCTGCGCAAGGAGAAAGGGGTGATGCTATTCTAACTGTTCAGCCCATCACTGCGCAAGGGGGAAGTGATGGTGCTGATGTTAAAACTGGAAATGCTGTTCGACAGGCTGCTGTGAAAAGAGATAGCAGTGCTGTGAAGAAGACTATGGAATAGACTGCTGTGCAAGGTGGTAGCAGCTCTATTGTTGAGAAGGTGATTGAGGATAAACAACTGGCTGCGCAAGGAGGAAGCCAAGTTGTTACCATTTTAGTTGAAAGAGATTTTGTGCAGGAGGACAGCCAAACTCCTGCGGGAAGAGAAGAAGACAAGGCAGCAGAGATTGAGAATGCTGATCTTGAGATGATAATTGATGAAGATACAACACACTTTGAGGTAGTCAAACAGACAGCTGGTCAGCAATCTAAACCAACAGTAGAGAGGGAAGCTGCTGACAAAGAAATTGCTGCGAATGAAGCCAGGAAGAAAGAAGTCTCTACCTCACTTGATGTTGAGACTCGAACAAGATTGCCAGTCAATCTTACTGCAAGCGTGAGAGCACACAACGAGCAGTATCTCCGTGCTCTGGGAGTGGATCCATCTACTGTTCCGGAATGGAGATTAGGAGCAGAAACTCCCTTAGTGCTGAACAAGACTATTGAAATGCTGTGGCAGAGGTGTATTCCGATCCCTACTTCTCCTGAAGTCTCAGGTATCTCATTCAGTGACATTCCCAATGAAGACAATGTGGAGATGACAGGAAATGCAGAAGCTGCCCAGGGGGTCTTGGTGCTTGCAGACGGTGAATCTATTTTTAGAGCAGAAACGTTGAGAGTGTCTATAGAAGGACAACCTGATAGAAGGTTTAAAGCAAAGAGGATTGCCAAGTGGTGCCCTCCTATCACGGTGAAGTACGAAGAGAACGACGACCTCATCTCGTGGGCAAAAGAAATTTGTGTGTTCATAGACGCCCAAGTTGCTGATGAGCTTGAGACCACATATGCCGCTGAATTCATGGATGGGTCTTCCGATCTAGAATGGTTGAAGATAGAGTTCCAGAGGTGGAGATTTTATGACTACGCCACCCACGAACTACACTATGAAGATCACGTGATAATGCTGGCATGAATGGGTCTGAGCTATTGGAGAAGTGAAGAAGAATGGGCAGATGATTGGATGGACCAGACATCCAAGAGGCAAGTAGTTTCCAGGCTGCAGAAGATCAAGGCTCACAGAGCAATCACAGGAGATTGCACACTTCCTGCCTCTGAGTATGCCATTGCTGATTCACCCCCGTTCACTCAAAAGTTTAAATCACCAGCAACAAGAAGGCAAATGACTGCAGCTGCTGAGTTGTAAGCAAGACTAGCAGAAGAAGAAGCCGCACGGAAGAAAGCAGAGGATCACAGAAAGATGATGGAGTTTCGGTAGCGGATACTCACTACGTTGACCAATATCCCATCTCGGGTGGATAGCTTTAGGCCTCCCTCTCCAATCACAGCTGAAGAAGAATATGTTCAAGAGAATGAACCCATTACAGCAGAAGAAGTCGATCCATCTCAGGCACTGACCACCACTGCGGACATACCTACCATTTCGAATCAAATGGTGCTATCTGAGGAACCCCCAGTCATGACAATTGAGCCCTTGAGCTCCAGTACTTATAATAGGGACCTCCAGCAATTCATCCATGTCATGGTAGGTAGAAGCAATGGAGAGCAGATTGTGCCAATCGTGCGAGCTGAAGTAAGGACCCAAGTGGTCGAGGCAAAGGAGGAAATTAATCAAACTCTGCAGGATAATTTTGAGTCCTTCTCCACCAACCTTTTAGCTGCAATCAAAGAGGGGGAAGAGAAGAGATTGGTAGAAGAAGCAGAGCGGCAGAGAGAAGAAGAAAAGAGAATCCGGTGCCTCGAAGCACACAGAAAACTGGAAGAAGACTTAAGGAGATAACAAGAAGAAGAAGAGAAGGAGGAACGGAGAAAGATAGAAGAAAGGGAGATAATCAGAAGAGAAGAGAGAGAAGCAATGGTGGACAACTTCATGAAAGTCACAACCAAGACTCTCAGAAAGCCGAAGAGACCCACCGGCTCCTCTAGTGCCAAAGATGCTGTTTCAGACTCCTCGACAACCAAAAATAATCCTTCCACATCTCACAAGCCTTCAGGTAAAAAATTTTGAATTAGGGTGGATGTTTCCTGTATCTTACTGCAAGATTTCTTAATGGAAACTAACCCAGGTTGAAGACAACATCTCATTGTCCAACACTGAATTAATTGTCATAGCTGAAATTACACACTCAGTGTAATCAGCAAACTGCGTGGATTGTTGGATGTGTGTGATATGTTCCTACATGTTGCTCTATAATTGTGTGTGAATGTGCTATATGCTTATCTGATTGATGATTTGAAAGCCATTTACTTGAAGAAAAAATTTTAATCGAGAAATACCCTTGATATTTTGAGGGGGAACATTTCTGATTCATACTGAGTCTAAGGGAGTTGACAAGCTGAGAATAGAATTGATAGGAATATTTTGTTATCTCAGTAATCAGCTTTCCCGTGATCAGTTAGTTAAAATTGAGGCTTTGATCGCACCAAAAAGGGGGAAATTGTTAGGAATATTGTTAGAAATATTATAACCCCTTGATCTCAATTTTATGTATTTTGGTTTTGGTGCAAAGCTCAGTCAATCTAGTTTCTAGCAACTTAGAATCGAGTCAAATTGTATAAAGTCCTGTATAGGATACACTTACTCGAGTTGTAATAGAACTAAAATAGAGGATCGAAGAATGCTGAAGGAGTCAGCATATCTGAAGATTGCTGAAGACACTAACAAAAGGCTAGCACACGGATGAAGAATGCTGGACAGGCTTAAAAGAATGCTGAGTGAAGCAAACAAGTTGCTGAATCTCAGCAGGACTGCTGAGATATCAGCAGACTATCAACTACCAGTAAACGCATAACAGCAATCAACACAATACGAAGTCGTGAAAAAGAAGGATCCAAATCTCAAGGAAACCCGACGAATCA
>JAPKLW010007811.1:0-14361 GCA_026898455.1 Plectranthus barbatus | reverse complement strand
GCCTCCTGTCTTCAGCGTTCCATTCTTCTAGGGGCTTTGGGATCTCAGCAGCTGGGCGATCTCCTAGCTGGTGTTGTGTCTTGGTGATCTCGATCGGCCCTTTCTCCAGCACATCTTTCATCTCCGGATGGACGCTTTTCAGCTGAATGAACGACCTCTTTCGCCATATATCATGCTTGTCCGGATTGTAGTTGAGCAGCTTCGGGATATTCATCTTGTGTACCTGAGCTAATCAACAGACAGAAAGAGTGGAGTGCAAGGAAACTTGGATCTCGGTCCTAAGCGACTCAGTGTACGACCAGTCTAGAAAGACCGACCGCGCCTGATACCACTTGTTGGTCCCGGTTTTCAGAGTATAAAACGTTACGCAGCGGAAATAAATAAGTGTTTTCTTGCACGCTACTTACACACAGCTGACAACTGGCAACTGGTCAGCTGGTGCTGGTTACTCAGTACACAGCTGACAACTGAGATCTGTCAGCTGGTGATTCAAAACTTAGAATATTTAGCCTTGTTTGCACAGTTATTTATCAGTTTCAGGATATACTCCAGCACTTGAGTGCTGGGTTTAAAATATGAATGAAGGACAGAAAGCTGATAAATAACAAAGGATTTTTATAGTGGTTCGATCAATCGATCTATGTCCACTCTCCAGTCGAAGCACTGGAAATTCCACTAAGAGTAATCAGGTACAGGTATCCTACGATCTATCTCTAGCTGGTGAATGCCTCGTCCACCAGTTCACTAGATCAACCGCTCCCGGTCCTGGATCCTTCTTCAACTCTTCACAGCTAATGGAGTGCGAGCACGTCACTTCAACCTCCACAGCTAGCTAGGTGTTTTAGTTCTCCCAAGAACGTAACAGTCTCTACGGCAGAATGCCCGTAATAACTCAAGTGCTGGTAAGCACAGGAGCTGCTGTGAACTCTCTCGAAGGAGAAAGAACACCAAGTGAGATCTTTAACTTACAAGCTTAAAGCTTGAAGTCTCGTGTTTGATAAATCAACACACGGAAAGCTTTATGAAAAGCCTCAAAAGTACTTGATGCGATCTTGCAATAATTTCAGTTCTTTCGGTGGTTGAGCAGATTCGTGGATTGTGGAATACATGGAATCTCGGAATCTAATGGCTCGTTGAATCTAATGTTTGAATGTTGGTGGTTGCGACGTATTTATAGCCGCAGGAACCGATTCAAACTTTCTAGCCGTTTGGACGCATCTGGAAAGGTGTCAGACCTCGGATGTCCTTCTGACGGCGGCAGGTATGTTTTTCCGGAAAGGAGCCATACCTTTGACCGCTTTATCTGACACAGATCTCTTTGTGTCAGAACGGCTCTTTCTGTCAGTCCGAGGAATAAGACTGGCGTCTTGTGACTGATAGACTTTAAGTTATCCTTCCTTAAAGTCATCCTTTGTCAGTCGATTCCTCAGAGAATCTTCTTTTTGTCTCTACGGCGCTGGGAGAGAGAATCTGGAATTCTGCTGGTAACATCTGACTGGTAGATCATACTGGTGATCTTGTGCTGGCAGTCTCTGCTGGTGACTTGCCCTGGCATCATCAAAGTCTACCAAATGTCTGGATGTTAATTCTTCTTGGAATCTCCCATGACTGGTGAAATCACCGCTGGTGAATAGTGTAAGTAGGAACACGCATTCCCCTGGTAAGGTTTGTCAGCCGCCTGCTGATGAAACCCTTCCCAACTGGTGAACAGTACCCAGTCATAAGCGCTTCTCATGCTGGTGAACAGTGTCAGCATGAGTCTTTGTCAGCCGCGACTTACAACTCAATAGACCTAAACAGGACTTTACATTTAAGACTAGAGCTATGTAGAGACAACTGACGCTGGTAGGACTTAGGATTTGATCCACCAAAACTATAATCTAAACAAGTAAGCTACTGGGGGAGGAAACCTTAGACAGATTTCCCAACAATTTCCCCCTTTTTGGTGCGATCAAAGCCTAACCAGCGAGCACTCAGCTCATGAGGAAAGTTACAAAGGATTTCAGGGTTTTACAAGTGAAACCTATCAGATCTAAACCCATGAAATTACTTCCTCAGCATCAGCTCTAACTAAAAGAAATCTTCCCCCTCAACTAAGGAAAGATATTGCTCGTTTAAAAATATGGAAATTAAGATCAGAGCAAATAAGCATGTAAATAAATTTAACATGCAAGATGAGTGCTAGTGCTGATTACACTGGATGTGTAAATTCAGCTGGTAAGTAAAAACTTAGACAATTGTTGGACAATAAGAGATTGTCATCAACTTGTCAGTTAACATTCCATTAGAGATTTAGCAATTACATGTACAGTGAATGATAACTGACTAGTCTAACTGATTTACTTACAACAACATAAGGAGACTAGAATATGGCTTGGAAGATGATCCTGGTGACTGAGTCCGAGCACTGGTGATAGACCTCAGGATCTCAGTAAGATCGGCCATGTCTTGCTCTCTCTTCAGTCTCCATTCAGCAGCGATTCTCCTCTCTTCAGCTGCAAGACGTCTCTCTTCCTCAGCAACTCTGGCTCTCTCCTCTTCAGCCATTGCTCGCGCCCTTTCCCCCTCTTGGATCCGCGCCAAAAAGGTGGAAACACCTGTGGTGACAGATTCCAATTGTTGCGCTACTTCAGTTCGGAAGGTGTCGAGACGTTGATCCATCCTGGCATCAATGTAAGCAAGTAGAGGTGCTGGAGGATGGATCTCAGAGAGTGGCTCCGCTGAAACTTCCATGGAAGTGGAAGGCGCATCAGGTGCGGTATCAGCCACCTCTGGTGCAGACTCAGCTGGTACCTCCACTAGGGCGGGCTCCTCCGCGGGCACCTCAGCTGATGCTGGCTCCTCCGCGAGCACCTCGGCTGGTGCTGGCGGGCCTTGTTCAAGAACAGGTGGGGCTGTGAAAGCCACCAGCTGCCAGTCCATATGATATGGGACAAGATCGCCCATGACCATTGGAACAGGGGGGACGGCAGTGGTCAGCCACCATCCTCTGGAGGGATCCACCTCCACAATGTGGTCTACCTGCAGAGCACTGGCAGCCATATCAAAAAGAACAGCAAAGTATGGAGGGATCCTGGGGAGAGTGACAAGTACTCTGATGCGGCGGAGAGCATATATAAGCTGATACCCTCGGCTGGTGCTCTGGAACTGGAGAAATGGTAACTTGATTTTGGACGGTGGATGGCCTGAAGTACCAGTCAGTTGTCTGTAGAGAGCAATCTTCTTCAATCGGCGCTTGATTCGCCTGATAGACAGCTGGTGGTGGCCTTGGGCTTCAGTACCCATAAACTCGTTGGCCCATGCCTCCTCTGATCGCCAGTATCCAAGCCCAAGCCTGGCATACAGGACCGCCTTCTTCTCCACATTTAACTGGCGTTGGCTCCAGTCAAAGATCCTCCAGCGCCGGAACTCCAGAAAGAGTTCTTCATCAAGAACATCACTCAGGTCCACATACCTGGTGATCAACTCCTCATCAACAGCCCTCTCCACCTCGGCTGTGATGTTCTCAGCATACTCATAGATGGAGAAATTGAAATACTCCATCGGTTGTAAGGGCAGGCACCAGTCTAAGATCCTCGAGGCATAGATCGACTGGTGAGGGAGACCGCTGGTGGGGATGATGAAGAATGCTGAAGGCTCAGACACTCGGGAATTATAAAACGCAAGATCCCCACGGTTCTCCCACCTGTGAACCCCTGTCACCCTAGCACGCTAGGTATCCTCGTCGATTAGAGAATGAAACTGGATACCTAACATGTAAGACCTCCTCTCTGGTCTCACACGTTGTGCTGGTGCTGGTGAGGATGTTGTTGGTCGTCCAGAAGAAGATGCTTCTGAAGGGTGTGGACGACTGGCAGCTGGACGAGCCTCAGCCTCAAAATTGGGGAAAAGATCCCTTGGCTCCATCCGCTGCACCCTGGAGTGATGTACCACTGGTGAGGATTCTTTGTCGGGAATGATTATGACTGGCGCAACTGAAGCAGCTGGCTCCTCACCAGTAGTCTCCATTGCAACTTCTTCCTCCTCAGCTGGGGCAGCTGGTTCCTCGTCCCTTAGCATCTCTACATCATCAGAGAAACTCGCCAGTTTTTTCGGGGTGGTCGCCCCCTCAACAACTCCTCCACTGGCACCCCCTTGCGCGGCCAGTGGGACTTGAACCACGTCCTCTTCTGGTTGATAGCTTTCAACCAGGGAAAACACGTCCTCCGAACCCATGTCCAACAGGCGCGTAAAGGATTCCTCTGGTAAGATCTGGCCCGGAGCTAGTGCTGATGGCACAGCACTTGAAGTCTGGGCAACAGCCCATTTGCCCTTGGCAACTTGTTGCATTTGCTCCGCCAGCTGCGCCTGACGACGGGATTCGTGCTCGGCCTTTACTCTAGCAAAGGCTTCATCGCGGGCTGCCAGCTCAGCCTCCCTTTTTCGCTGGTCGGCCAAGGCCTTCAGCCTTGCCTGAGCCTGCTTCTTTCTCACAATGGAAGCTTGTTGATCCCTCTTGGCTTGCTCAACCAGCCTCTGAGCTTTTGTTTGGACCCTTTTCCTTTTCCGGGTCATTTTTTCTATTGTCTCCTCCTCAGTCAGTCCAAGGACGGACTTCTTGACTGGTATAGTAATCTTCTTTGATTCTGGAGCATAGATGACAGCTGGCTGGGGCTGCTGGGACTGGTGCAACTTGGGCTTCTTCCTTGGAGAAGACCAGGTGACTGGCACCTGAGCTGATGAACCAGTCTCTGCTTGCTCCATCTCGAGAAATGAGGATTCCACCTCATACTTCCTCTTCATTTCTGCCTTCGCCTCAGCTGTCAGCGGCAGAGCTACAGCTGGCACGGCCTCATCTACTGGTTCTGACTCCTCTTCAGAAACTTCGTCAGCAGGGTCCACAGCCTGCTTGCCTCTCAGCCGTTGAGGCTTCTTGTAGTCTGGGCCAGGAAGTTTGACCTTGGTGGCTGGGATAAAGTCGGACCCGACCAGTTGCTCCCCTCGGTCGATTCGGTCTCCCATCTCCACCTCCAGAATGTGGCTGATTCGCAGGCCAAAAGACACTGCATGGAGGAACCTGCCGTCAGTCTTGACTGTGCAATTCTTCTCCACATTCTCCAGCAACCGGCCGAAGATGAACTCGGCCCAATTTCCGTATATGCCATCCACCAGCGCGCACATGACGGAGAATTTCTTCAGGCTTAGTTCGGCATAGGAGCCGACCTCACACTGGAGCATGCGCACCACAATGTCGCATACCATCTGTCAGTATTCGTCCATCTCTGACTTCTTCATGCCAGTCTTGAAGATAGTCACCCCCTCCTTCTTCCAGTCAGTCCAACTCCGTCTGAACTCCACCGTATCATCCTTGCAATACGTCGCCACCTCCTCACCAGTACTCCTCAGCCCAAAGAGGTTGGCTAGGTACTCTACGTCGATGGTGATCAGGTGTCTGAACACCGACGTGGTGAAGGATTTCCTGTCGTCAGCTATCACCGCGCGAGCATAGAACTCGGCGACCATATGTGGGTGGAAGTTCCTGGGGGTTGCCGTCAAGTATGGTCGGAGCTGCTCATGGTCGATCATTTCCATGAGCTCCTCGCCGTGATGCTTCTCGGCCAGTTTGTCATTTAAAATCTTCTCCTTCTGGACTTGGGCGGCTCTGATCTGGGAGTTAGAAAGGAGATGTTGGGTGGCCTTTTTGTTCAACTGAACAAGTTTGTTGAAGGGATAGGAGTAATCTATATCTTCTTCTTTCACAATGCCAGTGAAGGTAGGCATGTGTGATTCGGCTAATGGTAAGTCTAGATCTAGAGACTCAGTGGAAGAAGATGATTTATCAGCAGCGGGGTTGGATGAAGATGCCATGGTTTCAGGGAATAAGTGTTTGGAAATATTAAGGAAGATGAACGGAAAATATGTTCGAAAAATTTGAAGGAATGATAAGAGTTTTTCCGATCATGAATGAAAGCTATTTATACTGGTGCCATGCTGGGATGGATGGACGAGATGAATTCGTCAAAAGTGGGGATCGACGGTCATCAGCAGGCACGATTCCCTGTAGCGACGTGCATGGTCGTGCTGACGTGGGATGGTACGTGTAGCTGACATGGCACACGCTGATTGGTCGCGAGATTGCTTTTGACTGCGCAATCACTGTGCGCATTAAATGTGGCATTAAATGCCGCATTAAATTCGAAGATATGCACACGCAAGACCAATCTTAAACCTTTCCCGCCATTTCTGCGACAGCTTGCACGACTCTTGGACTTCAAGAGAACGTCAGTTGAGAGCTGGGACTCAACTGGTCATCAGTAGTATATGCCAGTCGCATACTTCCCCCTGCCAGTATGGCCTTCTTACCAGTTGACAACTGGTTCCCGTGTACTTAGACAAATTGAGAGCTAGGACTCAATTTTCACCAGTCGTTGATATATCACCAGTTGTCTGCTGACAACTTGAAAGATTAAAAGAATTGAGAGCTTGGACTCAATTCATTCCGCATAATCTTCTCTTCACTTCTTCATCATTGCATGGAATTGGGAGCTGGGACCCAATTTTACTTCGACTGATGGTGCATGACTGCTGGCAAATTCGAAATGAGAGCTGGGACTCATTTCCTTCGTTGTTTTATGGAATAAGTTCTGCCAGTAGATACCACCTGTGGTTTTGAGCCACCACTAAAGAAAACATGAAGACTAAGAGCTTGGACTTAGTCTTAATCAGCATCCTTCAGAAAATCAAGAACGGAATGAGAGCTGGGACTCATTCTTCCTCAACACTAGGGCTCGCATCAATCTCCATAAGACCGAGTTTGATGCACAACTCCTTGAATCTTGCTTCTGGCAAAGGTTTGGTGAAAATGTCAGCTAGTTGATCGTCGGTTCTGATGTACTCTACGCTGATATCCTTCTTCTCGACATGATCACGTATGAAGGGATGTCGGATATCTATGTGCTTGGTCCTAGAGTGATGAACCGGATTCTTCGTTATGCACATAGCGCTGCTGTTGTCGCAATAGATGGGTACACAACCAGTGTCCACCTCATAGTCTTCCAGTTGTTGCTTGATCCAGAGAATTTGAGCACAACAACTGGCAGCGGCAACATATTCAGCCTCAGTAGTAGATGTAGCAACTGAGTGTTGCTTCTTGCTAAACCAGCTGATTAGCTTGTGTCCTAGAAACTGACACGTACCACTGGTACTTTTTCTATCTATACGGCATCCAGCAAAATCTGAATCTGAATACCCAATGAGTGTAAGCTCATCATTCCTGGGGTACCATAAGCCAAGTGATTCAGTTCCTTTGAGGTATTTCACTATTCTCCTAGCAGCTTCCATGTGTGACTTCTTTGGATTGGCTTGAAATCTGGCACACACTCCGACTGAGTATGAAATGTCGGGTCTACTGGCTGTCAGATAGAGAAGTGATCCAATAATACCTCTGTAGCTGGAAGGATCAACCGATTCTCCTTCTTCATCAAGAAAGATCTGGCAACTGGTGCTCATCGGTATTCTGAGAGCCTTAGTCTTCTCTGGGCAATATTTCTGAATTAGGTCCTTGGCATACTTCCTTTGATTAATAAAAATTCCATCAGCTGACTGCTGGACTTGGAGTCCTAGGAAGTATGTTAATTTGCCCATCATACTCATCTGGAATGAGTTCTGCATCAGTTGAGAGAACTTCTCGCATAGAGACATATTCTTTGACCCGAATATAATGTCATCGACATATATCTGCACCATTAGCATATCATCAGCATCCTTGATAATGAAGAGGGTCCTGTCGATCTTCCCTTTCCGAAATCCATTACTGATTAGGAACTGTGATAGCGTCTCGTACCAAGCCCTGGGCGCCTGTTTCAATCCATACAGGGCCTTTCTCAGCTTGTACACTTTGGTGCCTACTTCAAAGCCTGGAGGTTGTTCGACATATACTTCCTCCTTTAGCTCGCCATTCAAGAAGGCGCTTTTCACGTCCATCTGGAATACCGTGAAACCATGATACGCTGCATACGCAAGGAACAGCCGTATCGCCTCCATTCTTGCAACTGGTGCGAAGGTCTCGTCGAAGTCGATGCCTTCACATTGCTTGTAACCTTTGGCGACTAATCGAGCTTTGTTTCTGATTACAATGCCATTCTCATCTCGCTTGTTCTTGAAAACCCACTTGGTGCCAATCACTGACTGATGTGATGGTCTCTCTACCAAGTCCCAAACATTGTTGCGAGTGAATTCCGCAAGCTCTTCTTGCATGGCATTAATCCAATCGGCAGATTCTAGCGCAACTCCTATGGAAGTAGGTTCCACTTGAGAAATAAAACAAGTCAGGAGCGCACTGCCGTGTCGAGTCTGAACAGAACCTTCTGGATTACCGAGAATAGCCTCGGATGGGTGATTTCTCAGCCATTTGGGAAGATGAGAATCTGCTGGCGTTGGTTCTTCTGTCCTGATGACTGGTGCTTCCTGAACTTCACTAGTCGGAGCTGGTATTGCAACTGGTGGTTGACCTTCACCAGTCGGAACAGTCTCTTCGTCAGCTTCACTCTCTGACTGATCTCATGATCCTTCTGCGGTATCTGCATCGTCAGCTGGTCCATCCACTCCAGCTGGTTCACCGTCTTCTTCTGGTTCAAAAATTCCAGACGGAGTTCCCCCTGGATTATTGCCAGTTCCATTCAAGGAGATTGAGTGTAAGGTCTCAGCAAGGTCAATTGCATCACCGACCCTCCCGGCTTGCTGATGGGCAACCGAGGATACTGGTTGTGAAGGTGATCCAGTCATAGGTCTAGTCAAACCAGTTGGTTGAGCATTGGAAGAATTCCTGCCCAACTGATCAACGACATCATTGACCTCAGGAACATCTTCAGCCAGTTGTCGTAATGTCCTGCGCACTAAAGTAGCTTCATCAAAAACAACATTGCATGTTATTTCCACAAGTTTGGTGGTCTTGTTAAATACTCTATAGCCCTTGTGAGAGGGATGTCCATATCCGACTAAGACACCCTCATCAGCCTTAGGCGAAAAAGCATTTAACTTCGACTTACCATTATTATGGACATAACATGGTGAACCGAAAGCACGAAGATGATCTATAGAAGGCTTACGACCAAAATAAACTTCGTAGGGAGTTTTCTTGAGTCTGTTGTTGATCCCGCTTCTATTCTGAGTATAGCAGGCCGTCACCAACGCTTCTCCCCAAAAACTTTGTCCTAAGCCGGATTCTGCCAGCATGGACCGGACCGCTTCTTTCAGCGTCCTGTTCCTACGTTCTGCCAGTCCATTCTGCTGCGGTTGCCTTGGTGCAGATCTTTCATGCTTAATGCCGGCTTCCGCGCCAAAATCCATCAGCAGACTGTTGCAGAATTTCGTCCCATTGTCTGACCGTATCCGCTTTACCGTAGTTTCTCTTTGTTTCTGTGCTTTGACAATCAAATCTGGAAGAATGATTTTCACTTCATCCTTGGTTCTGAGAAGCTTTACCCATGTATAGCGCGAGTAGTCATCGACTACCACCAGCGAATAACGTCTTCCTCCAATGGTTTGAGGTGCTACTGGTCCAAAGAGGTCCATATGTAGCAATTCGAGTACCCGACTGGTACTGGGGCAGACTGGCGACTGGTTCTTGAAAGACTTCTTAGTTTGTTTGCCCTGCTGGCATGCTTTGCAAATCCCTTCCTTCTTGAATCCTCCCTTGGGAAGTCCTTCCACAAGATCATGCTTGGCCAGGTAGTTGATAGTTCTGAAATTCAGATGACTCAACCTTTTGTGCCACAGCCAGTTAGTTTCCATAGTACTGGTGGCCACGAAGCATGAATCTGTCTTCTCGCTTTGCCAGTCAACGGTATAAAGTCCTCCGTTCCGAATACCTCTCAGCTTGATCTCGCCAGTCTTCTCGTCCTTGATCTGGCACTCTGATTTCTCAAAGTGAACTGTGTAGCCACTATCGCACAGCTGACTGATACTCAGGAGGTTGTGCTTGAGAGAGGTAACAAGGGATACATTTATAATTCTGACATCGTCCTTCTCGATGCAGCCCTTGCTAATAACTCTGCCCTTAGAGTTATCACCAAAAATAACTGGAGGTCCTTTGACCTTGATAAGATCTGCAAACAAATCCTCTTCACCAGTCATGTGAGCTGAACACCCACTATCTAAGATCCACTCTCTCGACCTCTGAAGTTGTGTTGCATGATCCTGTACCTGCAAGAAAGATAAAGAATTTATTTAGGTCCCCGATCTTCTGCGGGTCCTGCAGGGTTAGATCGCTGAATGATTCCTTTCGGAATCCAGACTTTAGTGATTTTCAGCTTGGTTTTATCTTTGCTGATATCATCAGTAACCTTTCCCTTCCTTTTGAAGTAATGCATGAGTTTGGTTTGGGAAGGTGTGGCTGTGTGTGTAACTCCTTTGGAAGTATTCTTCCGCTGAGAGTTTCGAAAATATTTTTCCGGTTGTGTGTGTTGCCTTCGTGGTCTCTGGAAATGTGGACCACCATGGCTAGCCTTCACAGCCTTTTGAGAAAACTTGTGATTGGGCTCAGGCCTCTGATAGGTATTCCTCCTATCAGGTATTTTCCTTCTCTCAGAGTTACTCTGAGATTTGGATCCCTTGTAAGTATGCTGGTGATTGGCATACTTACGAGGTTGTGTGTGAATTCCCTTGACAGCTGGTGCTGGCTGTCGGATTCCACTGGTAGCTGACGCTGACTTCATTGCCTTAGAATTATTCGGCTTAGTCTGCATCTTAGGGTGTGCTGGCGTCCTGTCAGCAGAGGTTTTTGCCAGTTGAGGTTTTTGTCGTGATGACTCACCTATGTATCTGGTCTTATTATTCCTGTGCTGATTAGCCATACGGGACTGACTGGTATTACCAGCTGGTGCTGATGTATTTACCAGTTTGCCCTTACCCTTATTAGCTATGAGTTCGGGTTGGTTTATGCTCAAAACCTTTTCAAATCCCAACCCGGATTTATCAGTAGGCTTTCTCCAATGGGATAGAGCCTCTTCCAAATTCTTGGATCCTTTATTCAAATGATTTATTTTATTGTCTTGCTCAAGGACAATCTTTTGAAAGGTATCTCTCTCAGTTTTTAAAATTTCAAAATTCTTGAGCAAATCTGAGTGAGTTTCTTTCAGAGTGGCTAACTCTACACCGAGTGACCTAGATTTTTCAATCTCATTGGTCAAAATAGAAATCTGATTTTTTAGCGAGGTGTTTTCGCTAGCCAAGATATTCTTTATTTCGTAAAATTTAAGAAATTCTTGCTGAAGAATATCTATGGTGACAACCTCTCAGTCGGAGCAATGCGACTCAGCATCGTCTAGAATGTGTGCAGACATGATATGCAATGAAGGAGCAGATTGTACCTCATCATCAGCGGCAAGTGCTCGTTCTGCCTCACTGTCAGCACATTCTTCATGTGCTTCCTCTCCGAAAGCTACCATCAGCGCCAGTAGCGCTTCCTCCTCTGACTCTTCATCTGACTCATACTCTCCATCATCATGGTCAGGTATATCAGGAACCTCTGTCCTTGTCAGCATGGCCTTAGCAACGGCCTTGGATGCACGCTCTTCAAAGAGCTTCTTCAGCCTTTCCCGCTCATCTTTATCCACCTGTGGACATTCAAATTTAAGATGATCAGGGGATTGGCATTGATAACAAGCGCGGGGAGCTCTCTTGACGAATTTTCCATCAGTTGAGCTAAGAGATACTCCCTGTTTCGACTTGGCTTTCTCCAGAAGAACAGCCAGTCTCTTCATTTGTTTCTCAAGGTCTGCGATAGAGCTCTCGCTGCCTTTTGAGTTAGATCCCGATGGGGATGGGATCTCTTTCTGCTGGTAGTGCGGCCCAGCAGGTCTGTCAGTGTGGAAAGGCTTCTTGTGCTTCCACTTGAAATCCCTCTTGACGAAGTAGGCTTCGTCTTGTGTTTTGATGCTGGGAGATCCAACGGTCCGAATGGCTTCATTTTTGTTCACCATTTGGATATCCCACTCATGTGCTTGGAGCTGAGCAAATAGCTCATTGGGAGTCATCTTGGATAGATCCTTCTCCTTAAGAGATGTAGTCTTCACAAACCAGTCCTCCTTGGGCATCTTTGACAGGATCTTTGCATTAAGCTCTGCATTCGAGTACTCCTTGTCCAAAGACTTCAGCTCGCTGACTATAGCATTGAATCTAGCCTCCATCTCCTTGATGGTTTCACCAGTCAGCATCTGGAATGACTCGTACTTGTCCACCGCAACTTGCAACTTGTTGCGCTTCATCTGATCTGTCTCCGTACAGAGACTATCAAGGTAGTCCCAGACTTCCTTGGCGCTGTCAAATTGGAGGGCTTCCTCCATCAGCGGATCTGGAAGAGATGATAAGATCATCTCGAGAGCAACGGAGTCCAGCTGATTCCGCCTCCTGTCTTCAGCGTTCCATTCTTCTAGGGGCTTTGGGATCTCAGCAGCTGGGCGATCTCCTAGCTGGTGTTGTGTCTTGGTGATCTCGATCGGCCCTTTCTCCAGCACATCTTTCATCTCCGGATGGACGCTTTTCAGCTGAATGAACGACCTCTTTCGCCATATATCATGCTTGTCCGGATTGTAGTTGAGCAGCTTCGGGATATTCATCTTGTGTACCTGAGCTAATCAACAGACAGAAAGAGTGGAGTGCAAGGAAACTTGGATCTCGGTCCTAAGCGACTCAGTGTACGACCAGTCTAGAAAGACCGACCGCGCCTGATACCACTTGTTGGTCCCGGTTTTCAGAGTATAAAACGTTACGCAGCGGAAATAAATAAGTGTTTTCTTGCACGCTACTTACACACAGCTGACAACTGGCAACTGGTCAGCTGGTGCTGGTTACTCAGTACACAGCTGACAACTGAGATCTGTCAGCTGGTGATTCAAAACTTAGAATATTTAGCCTTGTTTGCACAGTTATTTATCAGTTTCAGGATATACTCCAGCACTTGAGTGCTGGGTTTAAAATATGAATGAAGGACAGAAAGCTGATAAATAACAAAGGATTTTTATAGTGGTTCGATCAATCGATCTATGTCCACTCTCCAGTCGAAGCACTGGAAATTCCACTAAGAGTAATCAGGTACAGGTATCCTACGATCTATCTCTAGCTGGTGAATGCCTCGTCCACCAGTTCACTAGATCAACCGCTCCCGGTCCTGGATCCTTCTTCAACTCTTCACAGCTAATGGAGTGCGAGCACGTCACTTCAACCTCCACAGCTAGCTAGGTGTTTTAGTTCTCCCAAGAACGTAACAGTCTCTACGGCAGAATGCCCGTAATAACTCAAGTGCTGGTAAGCACAGGAGCTGCTGTGAACTCTCTCGAAGGAGAAAGAACACCAAGTGAGATCTTTAACTTACAAGCTTAAAGCTTGAAGTCTCGTGTTTGATAAATCAACACACGGAAAGCTTTATGAAAAGCCTCAAAAGTACTTGATGCGATCTTGCAATAATTTCAGTTCTTTCGGTGGTTGAGCAGATTCGTGGATTGTGGAATACATGGAATCTCGGAATCTAATGGCTCGTTGAATCTAATGTTTGAATGTTGGTGGTTGCGACGTATTTATAGCCGCAGGAACCGATTCAAACTTTCTAGCCGTTTGGACGCATCTGGAAAGGTGTCAGACCTCGGATGTCCTTCTGACGGCGGCAGGTATGTTTTTCCGGAAAGGAGCCATACCTTTGACCGCTTTATCTGACACAGATCTCTTTGTGTCAGAACGGCTCTTTCTGTCAGTCCGAGGAATAAGACTGGCGTCTTGTGACTGATAGACTTTAAGTTATCCTTCCTTAAAGTCATCCTTTGTCAGTCGATTCCTCAGAGAATCTTCTTTTTGTCTCTACGGCGCTGGGAGAGAGAATCTGGAATTCTGCTGGTAACATCTGACTGGTAGATCATACTGGTGATCTTGTGCTGGCAGTCTCTGCTGGTGACTTGCCCTGGCATCATCAAAGTCTACCAAATGTCTGGATGTTAATTCTTCTTGGAATCTCCCATGACTGGTGAAATCACCGCTGGTGAATAGTGTAAGTAGGAACACGCATTCCCCTGGTAAGGTTTGTCAGCCGCCTGCTGATGAAACCCTTCCCAACTGGTGAACAGTACCCAGTCATAAGCGCTTCTCATGCTGGTGAACAGTGTCAGCATGAGTCTTTGTCAGCCGCGACTTACAACTCAATAGACCTAAACAGGACTTTACATTTAAGACTAGAGCTATGTAGAGACAACTGACGCTGGTAGGACTTAGGATTTGATCCACCAAAACTATAATCTAAACAAGTAAGCTACTGGGGGAGGAAACCTTAGACAGATTTCCCAACAATTTCCCCCTTTTTGGTGCGATCAAAGCCTAACCAGCGAGCACTCAGCT
>JAPKLW010007809.1:0-14362 GCA_026898455.1 Plectranthus barbatus | reverse complement strand
TGAGATAATCCCTATTCCTCTGAGCCTTTCTTTCTTTAGAGGTGGAGTTCCAACAGCCAATGAAGTAGGCCAAAAGGTCTATATCGACAATAGCACTGCACTTGAACTAACAAATCGAGTTAACATGAAACGGGAATCCGTCTCATCATCTGATGAAATCGATGATGACATGCTAGGAATGTGGAGTGCATTTCCGAAACCATCGGAAAATGGGATAAACAGTTTTACCTGGAAAACACCAGTGGATGTAGGCTTCAGGAACTTGGTCAGGATTCATTTACAACTCCACCTCGCAGATAGTCGAGGTGTGAATATCAAAATACTTGTCAATAAAATGATTGTGGTGGATGCTAACGTTTCAAATACCCGGGATGAATATGGCATCCTTCAATACAGAGGCTATGTTGTAGCAGTGAAAGGGAGAAAAGAGGAGGGTAAACGAGATCTCTTGATTAAGCTGCTGTCATATGATGAGTTTATTGATGGACATCAACTCATCAAGGGGTTTGAAATATTCAAGCTGAGTAACACTGATAACAGTCTTGCTAGTCCAATTGCCTTTCCTCTACAGAGAGATTCATCCTCATGGGCTCTCCTGAACTTATTGCCAATTCTGTCTCACGGAAATGCTTATGCAACTCTTGCAATAGCCGTCATCGTTCTGATAAATATATTTGTCCATAAGCTGCGGGAAACTTGTGAAGAAAGCATGACAGAGGAGGAGGAAAACAGACCATCAGCAAGGGCTGAACGAGTCTGTCGACGGTTTTCACTTGCTGAGATCCAATCTGCCACCAAAAACTTCAGTGAAGCATTGCTCATCGGAAGGGGAGGGTTTGGTAAAGTTTACAAAGGACTTATTAATGGACGCCACACTGTTGCCATAAAGCGGTTGAAATCAAACTCAACACAAGGGAGGCATTAGTTTCTGATGGAGATTGAAACACTTTCTCAGCTCCGGTATATTAATCTTGTCTCTCTAATTGGCTACTGCAGAGATTACAAAGAAATGATTCTTGTTTACGAGTACATGCCTAACGGTACACTCGCTGATCACCTCCACATTTATGCCTGGAAAGGCGATGATTCCTGTTCTCTGACCTGGAAGCAACGCCTGAATATTTGCATTGGAGCAGCCCGAGGCCTAGACTATCTTCATACAGGCAACAGAGTCATACATCGTGATGTTAAGGCTTCAAACATTCTCCTGGATGAAAATTTCATGGCTAAGGTCTCAGATTTTGGGTTGGCTAAGCCTGAAAATCAAAGCAAATCACAGAGCCATGTTAGCACAAAAGTTAAGGGCACACATGGCTACTTAGACCCTTATTATTGCAGTACCCGTAAGCTGACAAGGAAAAGTGACACGTATGCCTTTGGAGTAGTGTTATTTGAAGTATTGTGTGAGAGAAAAGCAAAAGATCCAATGTTTGGAGAAGAAGGGTATTGTCTCATCAGATGGGCTCGTAACAAAATTAAAGCTGGAGAGGTTTGTCTGATTGTAGCTTCGAGCCTGATGGGGGATATTCTACCAGCAATGTTGTAAAAATCGCTAGGCGCTAGTCGGGCGGTCGAGGGGGCCTAGCGCCTAAGCGGTCTAGGCGGGGATTAATCGGATTCTAGGCGGATTCTAGGCGGTTTAAGTATTTTTATTTTTTTATTTTTTATATATCTCAAGTAATATATAAAAATCTTACCAACAAATTATATATTTAAAAAGCAAGTAAAATTTCAACATTTTATATGTATCTCAAGTAATATTCCTGCAACAAACATTCTCACATTTAAATCCAAACGTATAAATATTCTTGCAACAAGCACTTTTATATTTAAAAGCAAAATCCAAAATAAAAGTAAATCATAAACTAAGGTTTAAATATTCCTGCAACAAATATCATCACAATTCAAATCAATCCAAAATAAAAGTAATGAACAAAGCAAAGCCTAAAATAAAAGCAAACCATAATGAAAGTTAAATATTCGGACTACAACCATCCACACATTCGGTGGGGGCCGTGGGTGGAGGAGTATGGCGTGCGGAGGTGAGGATTGAGGAATCGTGAATTTGGTTGGGAAATTTGATTTGGGAATAAAATTGGTTTTACACATTTATTCTAATTTTATATTTTTATGTTTTTAAATATTTTTTGAAATTAAAATTTAAAAATTGAATTTACAATTGAAAATAAAATTTAAAAATTGAATTTACAATTAAAATTTACTTCAGCCGATTTTTTTCCGATTAATCAGCTATTAATCCGATTAATCCGATCCGATTAATCCGCCTAGACCGATTAATCGCCGATTAATCACTGATTAAATTAAAATCGGTTTTTCTAGCCGATTTCGTATTTATCGGGGCGGTGGACCTCCGCCTACCGATTAATCGGTGCCTAGGCGGTCCTAGGCGCCGATTTTTACAACATTGTCTACCAGACAGCCTGAACATATATGTTGAGGTTGCTGAAAGATGCTTGAATGATGAACCATCGAAAAGACCAACAATGGCTCAAGTTGTTTTACAGCTTGAGTCTGCACTGGAGCTGCAGGAGAGCAAAATGAGTGCTAATGATGTGTATCCATCCAATGAAGATATGATGGCATATGTAAACACTGAGAAATCGGCAGAATCCTCCACGAATGGGCACGATGATGCATCTCCTCCGACAGAACAAAATAATTCAAATTATTTACCTGCAGGAGAAAAAGATGGGGGAAAACTAAAACCGTATAAGCCATCATGTTTCTCGGCATGGGATACATTCTGGAGCTTGTTAAAAGCATCTAAGAGGAAAGAATTCGATTTAGCATCAGGTATAACTCATTCTGTCGCAATGCTAATTCTTCAATCTATTATTTCGCTTTGGTTGGTACCCACAATATATATAAAATAACCAATAACATATTTGATGGATTGAACAATTTGTAACTTGTTAATCCTTCAAACACTCATAATCTTATGTGATTTTTAATCCAAACTATCACCCGAAGTAAAATGAAGCATGCTATTTTTGTGCAGCACTTCGTGAGAAAGACATAAGTTTGCCGAAGTTTGATTTTAGAAAGATTGCGGCAGCTATTTCGTATAAGATTGGAGCAGGTGCATTTGGTCCCGTGTATAAGGTGATTGCCAAGGCTCAATGATTATTACTCTCTCCGTCCCATTTGAATTGACCCCTTACCAAATCGGGCGTCCGAACTGAATTGACCCATTTCTACAAATAACAACTTTTTGCATTTATGAATAAAATATTAATTTCACTTACACTCACAATTCTTAATTCTTGTGCCAAAAATAAAAGGGTCACTTTAGTCGGGACGAAAAGAGTATTTTTTTACTATTTTCCTTGCTTATAATATATACTAGGAAACAGGTTTCTCTCCTTGTCTAAACTAATTCCAGTTTGAGATTTCGTACAGGCTGTATTACCCTCAGGAAGGACAGTGGCAGTAAAAAGATTTCGCAGATCAAGGCCAGGAAACTTTAATATCTTCATAAATGAGATTCTTCTGGTTTCCAGATTCCATCATCAAAACATCATTAAACTAATAGGATATTGCATTCATGAAGAAGGAGATATGCTTTTGTACGAGTTCATGCAAAATGGAAGTTTAGCAAAACATTTATTTGGTTGGTGTTTTCAGACTCTTCCACTTATTTTAAAAATCTTCAAACAGATAGATATACAGAACCTGACATTTCATTCACATTTTGAACATAGACGAACACCTACGTCATCAACTCCAGTGGTCGATACGCTTCAAAATCATAATTGGGATTGCTAAGGGATTTATTTATCTTCATCGTGAGTCGAGGACAAAAACAATTCACAGGGATCTGAAGCCCACCACTATTTTATTGGACAATGAGATGGATCCTAAAATTTCATGCTTTGCCTTAGCCAGAAATATCAGCTCTACCTCAACACAAGTGGTCACCAAAATAGTTGGAACATTGTACAGTGATGATAACATATAATCTTGTCCACTCTAACTTGTTTGTTTCTGAGTCCCAAATAACGATATTTTGTTTCTACATTTTGTGTACGCAGTGGTTACATGGCTCCAGAATGTTTTATTTCTGGGAGACTATCAGAGAAGATGGATGTCTACAGTTTTGGGGTTACGCTCCTAGAGATATTGAGAGGTAAAAGAAACGTTGACAGAGATTCAGAGCCAAAAGGCATTATTGTGGAGGTAAGTATCATAACTTTTAAGTGAAATTTGCATGCAAGTTCGTTATAGATGGAGAACATGAAGGATTCTGCTAAATAGATGAGTTAAAAATCGGGTACATGTGGTGTTTGAGTGCATAATGAATGATATGATCATCAATGTCCAGGCATGGAAGTTGTGGATAGACGGGAACATATTAGACCTTGTAGACGAATCTCTTACAGGAGCATTTTCAGAAGGAGAAGCTCTGAGATGCATCCAACTAGGTCTCCTGTGCACCCAACAGCAACCCCAGCAGCGGCCAACTATGTCCTGTGCGCTTACAATGTTGCTAGGAGAAGATTCATCGCTGAAAGAGAAGATGGTGCTGGCACAACGCCCACCCTATCAAGATTTTGATAGCTCAGAAATCCAATGTTCCATGGCTACTTCTCAGCCATGACCAACTACTTCATTACCTTTTAGTAATTCTCTTTCTGTTTATTATGCTACTATTTTGTTTGTTATGATATAAACACTACTTTGCTAATTCATCTCTCCCTCGCCTGCTCTCTCTCTCTGCCTATCTTCTCTGTCCCCCAACTTCTTGTATCTTTTATCTTCAAGTAATATCAATGGAAAAATGCCCAAATAATGTGAGATCTTTTCAGAAACTCAATCAGTTCTCCTTTGTTCCATTACGAATGCACAATGCTCGCCAGAATCATATAGCAAAGAAACCACTGAATCAAGTAGACAACTCACTTGAAGATGCATTCAAGTTGGACTGTTGTGCAGGCAGAGAGACTTAAACTGCAGGCCGGAGACGAGCCACAGGTGGAGCTGAAAGTGGAGAGACCAAATCCAGGGCCCCCCTGGAGAAGATGTACCAAGTAGTCCTGTCAGCAATGCAACAATGGAGCTCGATGACACGCTGGAAAGATAGTCCAGCATCTGTTTCTTATCAGGTGGATGCTTCAGTTTTATTGCATCAACCTTGACCAAACCTCAGGTGTTCTGATCTGTAAGGGATAACTGTATGTACAAAATTTTCAATCAGAGTCAAAATCAATGAACAGAAATAATCAAAACCAAGTTGTATGTGATTTTCTACAACTAGTAAACATATTTTATTAGAATAATAATACTACTTATTTTACAAGAAAAGATGGTATATTAAATGAAAATAAGAAGTATTAGCTAGATATGTAGTTAATTCAAGATAAACTATCATAAAATGAGGCCACTTTTCAGTTGGAAGGTAGAAAGAAGTCTATTATTCAAGCAGCTGTTGTTTATCTCATCACTCATAAGGCACAGCTTTTTAGGCGTCGGTAGTTCATATCTCTTGATATAAAATTTCATTGTGGCCCAGGTGCTGAGTCATGCTTTAAAACTTTTATTGCGCACTCGCATTTAAAAACCTTTCCTAATCTCAACACTCATCACAAACTAATCAAACATGCTTCACTATTCTCTTTTTCCCCCCTTCCTTCTCAACTCCATCTCCCTCATTTTCCCATCCACCCCCAACCTCATCCTCCCCAGCTGCGGCGAGTCAGCCAGCTTAAACGATACAAGCAGCCGGGTCTGGAATGGGGATGAAAGGTCCAGATACTTGCCACAAAAGGCCGCCGCCATGTCTTTTGCTTCCAGAGCTTCATACATGCACCCCGCTGTTTTTCAAGTGCCTTACCAGACCGCCCGTGTTCTCCGATCGCCTTTTACATTCACTTTTCCGGTCACACTAGGGTCGAAATTCCTCCGCCTTTACTTCTACCCCGATGTCTACTCCAGCTACAACACTTCTCAATCTTTTTTCTCTCTCACTGCCAATGCCTTCACTCTGTTCCGCAACTTCAGTGCTTTCCTTCACTCCCGCAGTTCTCCACGGCCTTCTTTAATAAAAGAGTTCGTTGTTAACGTTGAGGGAAACGGAGAACTGGTCTTATCCTTCACGCCCAATCCCAACTCTTTTGCCTTCGTGAACGGGATCGAGATTGTTTCGATTCCATATAAACTCTACTTCAGGGGAATTGACGAGGCGATTAAATTAGTGGACCAGGTAAATCCTCAGCAATATTATCTGGATAGTAACACCACTGCTTTGGAAAATGTTTACAGGCTAAATGTTGGTGGCGCCAGCGTTGATATATCAGACGATAGCGGCGGCATGTTTCGGAAGTGGTCTCCCGATGATGACTACATATACTACGCAGATTGTGGCTGGACGGCTCAAGGGGATCATCTTCATTTTTACTACACAGCACTAACTCCTTCCTACACTGCTCCTGCTGCAGTGTACACAACTGCAAGAGAGACGACCAATATCAGCATAAGTCTAGAATGGGGATTTCCGATCGATACTATCTGCTCAGACTTCATTTCTGTGAGTTTTCGGAGTATGTGACGAAGGAGAACCAAAGGGTGTGTAATATTTTTATTAATAATCAGACCGCCGAACATGAAGCTGATGTCTTTAAATTTGCCGGCGGCCCTGATATCCCCATCTTCAAAGATTATTTAATATGGGTTCCTGATGATGGCTGCCGGGGAAAGCAAGACCTCCGGCTATCTATGTATCCTGCCCCTGAGTCAAAACCACAGAATCTTATTGCTTTTTTAAATGGCGTAGAAATTTTCAAAGTCAGTGATTCCAGTGGGAGTCTCGCAGCACCGAACCCTGAGCTCCAGATCGATTTTTCGCCGCCGTCACGACCTGTGAAGCCAATGAACAAGAAGAAACGTAAAGTAAATTGTGTTGCTATGATGATTAAGCTCGGCGTTCTTGCGGGATTTGCAGCAGCTGCTTTCTTGATTTTCCGGCGGTGGCGGAAAGCGAGATGCTCACCTACTACGAGTGCATCGTGGGTACTGATATTGCCTCGATTGAGGGCCGTAAAGCGGACTACTGGCTCAGGCGTGGAGCTGCCTACCGATTTATGCAGATATTTCTCCCTCGATGAGATCAAAACCGCGACTCGCGTATTCGACGACGCCTCTGTCGTCGGAAAGGGCGGATTCGGAAAAGTGTACAAGGGGGCGAATCGACGACACCGGCACCGACGTGGCCATCAAAAGACTAGGCACATCGTCCAGACAAGGGCTGCGCGAGTTCGTAAATGAAATCAAGTTGTTATCAAAGCTGAGACACCTCAATTTGGTGCCACTCGTCGGCTACTGCGACCAATTCGGGGAGATGATCTTGGTGTACGAATACATGGCGAACGGCACTCTGCGCAGCCATCTCTACAACACAGATAATCCCCCATTAACATGGAAGCAACGCCTCCGGATCTGCTCCGACGCTGCTAGAGGGTTGCAATATCTTCACACCGGAGCAGAGCACCCTATCATCCACCGCGATGTGAAGTCGTCCAACATTCTACTCGACGAGAAATGGGTGGCCAAGGTGTCCGACTTCGGCCTATCAAAAGTGCTAATTTCAGATGGAGAGCACACCCACGTGAGCACCGCCGTGAAAGGGAGCTTCGGGTATGTGGATCCCGAGTACTGCCGGAGAAGGCAGCTGACGGAGAAGTCGGATGTGTACTCATTTGGGGTGGTGTTGTTTGAAGTGTTGTGTGCGAGACCAGCAATAGTGAATAGCCTGCCTAAAGAGGAAGTGAATTTGGCGGATTGGGCCAGGATTTGTTTCGAGGAAAGGCGACTTGAGCAGATTGTTGACTCCAATCTCGTGGGGCAAATTGCACCTCAATGCTTGAGCAAATTTGCCGAGACAGCAGTTGCATGCCTCCGCGATGATGGAGTTGATCGGCCGACTATGAGCGATGTGGTTTGGAGCCTGGAGTTTGTGATTCAGCTGCAGGAAGAGGCGGAAAGTGGAGGTGGAAGCGTGACAGATAATGGAGGTGGCAGCTCTGATAGACTCCAAGTGTAGTATTTTTGCTGAATGCAGAGACTCTTCTTTTTTAACTAAAGGTTTTGTTGTGATTGATTGACACAGATTATAAACGAAAACTGTAAATGAATCACTACAAGATTTATGTATTTCAGCAATAACCTAAATCCACGAGAAAGGAGCGCTTTCTTATTGTGTTATTCAGATTAAGTAATAATCATAGAGGTTGATCATAAAATTATTAGTATTGTAATACTCTTTGATGATCTGTCGAGAGAGAGAAGAATTAGGACGGGAGAGAAGAAGTGTTTATATCCTATCATACAAAATAGTAGCTGTATCACTGTATGTGGTGTCTCGTCTGTTGTTTCGGTAATTTCTCGATTTCAATTCATCAATAAAAGAGATCGATTCTTGCCTCGTGGATGCGCCTTTGCAAAAGGGTGAACCAGGTAAAATTCATGTGTGCTCGTTCAATTCTTGCTCTGTTCTTAATTCATTACGGAAGCTCCATCCACAAACGGAGCTTTTTTTCAGAATTGTCTCATAATGTCGGTAAAATTTCACTCTACTAGTTCTACATCTTCTTCGCGGCATCTTTTGGCCTAACTAAACTTGTTCTTTAAAACAAACATCCACAGACGAAACAGAAGATAATGTCCACGGATCGCTAAATGCCTTCGACGTGTTCGATGAAATGACTGAATCACAGTGAGACTACAGACATTTTGGTTTTTCTTCCAGTCCAAGTTGAAGAACTGATAGTGTTTTGTCGTGTTGAAGAGTGTCACTGTGTTTGATTGAGACGGTCTGGTATTAAGCAACAAGTGAGACACCAGAGAGCAGGCGAGAGAGAGAAGAATTAGGATAGGTGTTAATTCGAGTTCTTTTCTCTTAATTGGTTTTAACCTGCTCCAGAATGTATCCCTTGCCAAGAAACGTGATCGCTTATACGGTTTTAGTCTTCCCCATCTTTTTCTCCCGCAGGAAAATAATTTGAATTGTTCGTTCTGTAGGAGAAGATGCATCATCATGTCCATTCGTGGAGGATTCTGCCGATTCCTAAGTGTTTACATAGGCCATATTATCTTCACTGGATGGACACACATCATTAGCAGCAAGAGCTAACTATGAGTTTTGGCTAAGCAATCTTTCTTCTCTCCTGCAACAGGATCCGGAGGATGTTTAACATCGCAATGTATGACTCTATTGCCAGTGTGAAGATTGTCTAGGCCCCGGGTTACTCCAATGCAGATATTTAGGCGTTGCCAATATGCCATTGGGCATGTACGCGTAAACACAAGTCAGTTCCTTGTAATCTCTGCAGTAGCCGATTAGAGAGACAAGATTGATATGCTGGTGCTCGGAAAGTGTTTCAATCTCCATTAGAAACTCATATCTCCCTCATGTTTTCCATGACTCACACAACGACTATCTGCGAGATGGAGTTGTAAATGAACCTGAAGCCTACATCCTCTGGTGTTTTCCAGGTAAGACTGTTGATCCCATTTTCCGTAGGTGTCTGAAATGCACTCCACATCCCTTGCATATATATCATCGATTTCATCAGATGATGTAACGGATTGCCATTTCATGTTAACTCTATTTGTTAGTTCAAGTTCAGTGCCAGTGTCAATATAGACCGGAGCCTTTTGGCCTACTTCATGGGCTGTTAATGAGTTGTTAAAAATTCTCATCTTATTATTAAATTTTCTTAGGATTGTTTTACCAATTAGGCTACCAATTTGAGTTTTTAAAAATAATTGATGAGTTTATGTTTTAAAAAAAATAATTATAATTGTATATTTTCTCTTGTTTAAAATACAATTCTCTAATTTCTTGCAACTTTGATATATGCTTATTGCTATAAGTAATTTATAATGACATTCAATTTGCCAAACCTAAGAGTTTTAAGTAATAATTTTACAAAAATGTATAATTAAATTTTCTCATTTAAATTGTTTATATTCATAGAAAAAATTATACATTCAGTAGTGTAATAATTTTAGTAATATATTTGAAGGTCTCTTAACAAACCAAATATAGAGTGGTTATCAATAATAAATTTATTTAAATCATAATCTTGTGGTTCTACGGATTAGTCCGAAAACCTGAAAGTCAAGAATTTTCAACCAAAAAAAAAACTAGCCCAATCCAATTCGGATCAAATACTCTGCAATTTAATAGGATTGACTGATATCGGATCATGTCAGATTGACATCCATAATTAAAGTTGTACATGTAAGATCATGGCCAAACTATTATTTGAGTTCATAACTTGGAAAATACCGGAATTTAATCTAATTGTTCATAAAAACTAACCTTGTGAATCTGAAAAACAAGAAAAATTAAATAAAGAAATTGATCCTTCATTGTTTTAGGAAACTTAAATTTAAGGGAAAATGATGGGGTCAACCTTGTTGAATGTCAGGTCAACTGAGTTAGCTTCGTCAATCATTGTAGACTTTAATGCTCACTAATTCATTCATTCATCCCCACCAGCTTCTCAGTTCCCCAACGATCAAATCTAAGGATGCATTTCTGCTCACCTTTCATTTTTCTGCTGTTTCCCTTCTTTTTCTTGAATGCGTTTACAGAAAGTAGTAATAATCCAGCTAACTCCATAACCCGAATTTCCATTGATTGCGGCTCAGCTGCCGGGTCTGCGGCGCTCAACGGCAGAAAATGGGTCGGAGATATGCGGCCAGAACTATCATCCCAGCTACAAATGAAGGGCTCATCCACAGCTTCAACTATCACCCGCAGCTCCGCCTCTGCTGATCAAGTATACACCACAAAACTGCAAGAATCTCACTTTCTCCATTCTCCTATGAATTTCGAGTCACCCCAGGTGAGAAAACTCTCCGTCTTCACTTTAATCCCGCTCCGTATAGAGGCTTCAAAAAGTTCAATGATTTGTTCAATGTGGAAGTTGGGTCTTTCACCCTGCTCAGTAACTTCAGCGCTTCACTAACTGCTGCTGCTCGTGACATCACCACTTTGACCAAGGAGTTCTGCATAAGCGTAGAGGAAAATCAAGAATTGAGCTTAACCTTTTCTCCTGTGTTAAGTATACCAGGAGATAAAAAATATGCTTTCATAAACGGGATTGAAATAATCCCTGTTCCTCTGCGTCTTTCTTTCTTTAGAGCTGGAGATTTAACAGCCCATGAAGTAGGCCAAAATGCTCTGGTTTATATTGACAATAGCACTGCACTTGAACTAACGAATAGAGTTAGTATTAAAGGAGATGAAGTCGATGATATGCTAGGAATGTGGAGTGCATTTCCGAAACCTATGGAAAGTGGGATCAACAGTCTTTCCTGGAAAACACCAGTTGATGTGGGCTTCAGGTATTTGGTCAGGATTCATTTACAACTCCTTCTAGCAGAGAGTCGTGGTGTGAGTCTCAAAATCCTCGTCAATGAAATGATTGTGGTGGATGCTAACATTTCCAAAGCCCGGGATGAATACGGCATCCTTCAATATAGAAGCTATGTTGTAGCAGTGAAAGGGCGAAAACAGGAGGGTATAAGAGATCTCTTGATTAAGCTGCTGTCATATGATGAGTTTATTGATGGACATCAACTCATCAAGGGATTTGAAATATTCAAGTTGAGTAACACTGATAATAGTCTTGCCAGTCCAAATGCCTTTCCTCTACAGAGAGATTCGCCCTCATGGACTCTCCTTCTGTCTCACAGCAATGCTTATGCAACTCTTGCAATAGCCATCCTTGTTCTGATAAATATATTTGTCCATATGTTGCGGAAAATTCTTGAAGAAAGCATGACAGAGGAGGAGGAAAACAGACCATCAGCAAGGGCTGAACGAGTCTGTCGACGGTTTTCACTGGCTGAGATCCAATCTGCTACCAAAGACTTCAGTGAAGCATTGCTCATCGGAAGGGGAGGGTTTGGTAAAGTTTACAAAGGACTTATTGATAATGGGCGCGACATTGTTGCCATAAAGCGGTTGAAATCAAACTCAACGCAAGGGAGGCATGAGTTTCTGATGGAGATTGAAACACTTTCTCAGCTCCGGCATATTAATCTTGTCTCTCTAATTGGCTACTGCAGCGATCACAAGGAAATGATTCTTGTTTACGAGTACATGCCTAACGGTACACTGGCTGATCTCCTCCACATTTATGCCTGGAAAGGCGATGATTCCTGTTCTCTCACCTGGAAGCAACGCCTGAATATCTGCATTGGAGCAGCCCGAGGCCTAGACTATCTTCACACAGGCAATAGAGTCATACATCGTGATGTCAAGGCTTCAAACATCCTCTTGGATGACAATTTCACAGCTAAGGTCTCCGATTTTGGATTGGCTAAGCTTGAAGATCGAAGCAAATTACAGAGCCATATTAGCACAAAAGTTAAGGGCACGCCTGGCTACTTAGACCCTTATTATTACAGTACCCGTAAGCTGACAAGGAAAAGTGACACATATGCCTTTGGAGTAGTGTTGTTGGAAGTATTGTGTGAGAGACGAGCAAAAGATCCAATGTTTGGAGAGGAAGGGTATTGTCTCATCAGATGGGCTCGAAATAAAGTTAAAGCGGGAGAGGTTAGTCAGATTGTAGCTTTGAGCTTGATAGAAGATATTCTACCAGACAGCCTGAACATATATGTTGAAGTTGCTGAAAGATGCTTGCATGATGAACCATCGAAAAGGCCAACAATGGCTCAAGTTGTTTTACAACTTGAGCTGCAGGAGAGTAGAAAGATTGCTGAGCCAAATCTCATACCTGTAGCTGCTAATGATGCGTGTCCATCCAGTGAAGGTATGATTGCATATGCAAACGCTGAGTAATCGGCAGAAGCCGTTACATCTCCTCCTACAGAGCTAATTTATTTTCCTTCTGCAGAAAAAGATGAGAGAAAACCAGAACCGTATAAGTCATCAGATTCCTTGGCATGGGATGCATTCTGGAGCAGGTTACACCACCAAAGAGAAAATTACTTTGGTTAGCATCAGGTATAATTCATTCAGTCAAAGTGCTCATTCTTCAAATACTCAATATTCTTATGCATTTTTAATATAAACTCTCACCCAAAGTAAAATAAAGTTGGCGCTTTTTTTTTGCAGTAATTGGTGAGGCAGGGATAAGATTGCCGACGTTTGATTTAAGAAAGATTGAGAACTCCTATATAGGAGTAATTTTTCCCTCAGGAATAACAGTTGCAGTTAAAAGATGGGCCAGGCCTAGCTGATATATTACTGGACAGTAGATTGTTGAGATCGGTAGGCTATATAGCATATAGATTATAATCAATAATGTAAAAGACACAAGATTTTTATATTATTCGGCAATTGTCTACGTCTCAGTGAGAGGAGCAGAATTATTTTATTATCACGAATGCAGTTATAGAACATCTGAGTATTTAATTCTCGAGTCGTAATTTATTCTTGAGCTTGGCTACAAAACAATGCATCAATAATTTGACGCACAAGAATCACTACTTGTTGCTTAATACCAGATCGTCTCAAACAAACACAATGACACTCTTCAACACGACCAAACACTAAGGTAGCTTCATGCTGCTCGCTTCATCTTGGACTGGAAAGGAAAACCAAAATGCCTGTTGTCTACTGCCATTCAGTCATTTCATCGAACACGTTGACAACATTCTCGAAATAATCGCTCGGCAACCACAAGTTAGCGATTCGTGGGCATTATTTTTGTGTTTCGTCTGTAGATTCGTGGACAATATGATTTAAGAAAATTCTGAAGAAACCTCCGTCTGTGAATTGGCCCACAAAGATTAATCCACTGACGGAGGAAGCTTCCAATTCAATTCAAAGGCAAATTCATCCAAAAATTCTTATTTTTTCCCCTCTTCCACGAAACTTTGTACACATGAATTTCCGAGCATCCAACGAGATTAGATCAATAGCTAAAAGCAGAGTAATTTTCAAAGCAAATCCGAGAGGTCGATATTTGAATCACGCCGACAAATATCAAAGCGCGGTGGGAATGGGACGAAGTGATCAAGTGTCAACTATTATCTACAAAATTTAAATGTAGAATTTTGGACGACTTAAAAAGTTGACTTCAATATTATATCACAAACTTCCTTAAATAATTTGCTATTTAATGTTTTGTACCACAATCTTTCTCGACAGAACAAAAATGTCAGTTTCAGTTATTCTCATACTCCTGTGCTCGCTCTGCCAAATCCTTGCCAGCCACATTCCGGCTACTCATCCCATGCCGGATATTATTGCCGTTTCCTGCGGTGGTTCCGACAGTTCCGCGGCGGCGGCGCATGACGGACGCATTTGGATCGGGGATTCTGGACTCGAATTCTCCTCCTCGTTGCAGATCAATGGCGAACC
>JAPKLW010007808.1:0-14365 GCA_026898455.1 Plectranthus barbatus | reverse complement strand
TCCAATTGATTTCTCTATGCACTCGTCCAATATTTATAAAATTGTGAGTTTACGGTCACTCTCATTTTCTCAAAACGATTCCAATAAGATATCAAAATTGGGATTCCCAAATCTCAACGGACGATTAATTGTTTCTCGAAAATGAATAAATAAAATATTTGCAGAATTTAATAATCCTTTATTAAATAATTTAAGCTTTAATTTGCTTAAATAAAATACGGGATATTACATTTGCAGCTCAACTGGTGACATCTTACCTTTAAGGTTTGGTGTTAAAGGTTGGGGAGGGGTTCGATCCCCCTTGACAACAACCCTCCAGTCTGCATCTGCGGATGAGGCTGGCGAACCATAAGTCGCTGTGTGCGCAGGGCTCAGTTGATGCTGAGTGGGTTGGGGTGCATCGGACTGCAGGCCCTGACATCGCCGGACCCGAGGGGTGGGGTGTTACATTAATGATGTAGGAGGATTATCAGAGGATGTTGAGGGAAATGCAAGAATCAGATAATGCTGATACATCGACGTCCATTGCAAAGCAGAACAATCTTTTTAGGAAAGCTGCGGGTGGAATTTCAAAGAAGAAAAGATTGTTCGGACTAGGAAGCATTGGGAAGGCAATTGTTTCCTCCTCTAGTACTTCACTGCCTCCACATCCTACCGCATCACATACCACCCCAGAGATACAAGCAATGATTCGAGATGAGGTTGCTCGCCAGTTGGCAGAGCGTGATCGACGCCCTCGTTCGCCTCCAGATGCACCGCAAGAATAGTCTCCGAGGTTAGTTTATTCATCATTTAGTATTTATGTGATTGTACAAATTAATAATTCTTAGTTTTTTTTATGTCTTTTGCAGTGATCTCCAGTTTGATTATGACATTGAAGAAACAAGATTTTAGTTTAGGGACTTTTTGTTTTATGTTTATGGAGATTTATGAGTTTTTGGAGATTTTTATATCTTATGGTTGGATTTTTTAAGTTGTTGGATATGCTTATTACTTATGTTTGATTTTGTGAGTTGTTGGATAAGTTCATGAATTATGGTTGGTTTTATTGTGATTGCACTGTTTATTTTGTTGTTGGTTGTGTGGCAAAGTGTAATTTTCGATGCAAAATTGAAGGAAAAAAACAGGGAAATAAAAAAAATAAAAAATTAAAAATTACAATTAGGGACGGATTAGAAACGGATTTTCCGTCTCAAAGTTGACGCAACATATAAAGACAGATTAAAGACGGATAATCCGTCTTTACATTTTGACACGGAATATCCGTCTCTAATCCGTCTTTATGTTTTGAGACGGAATAAGTCAGTCTTCAATGTTTTAGAGACAGAGGTTTTTGAGACGGACTGAGTCCGTATCAAATCCATTCTAAAAACAAATTAGGGACGGAATTATTGTAATCCGCAAAAATTTTGTAGTGAAATTAGCCAATTTTCCCTCTTTTTCTTCACCAAAGTCGAGAGAGAGAGAGAGAGAGGAGTGAGTGAGAGTGAGTTCTTCCCAAGTTCATCATTTTGGAGGCTCAATCCTTCCGGCAAGACCGTCGTCTCCGAGACCCGTATACTTGATCCTTGGTTGAAGGTAAGCTCTTGAAGCTTGTTTAAACACCTTAGACTTGTCTCTTTTTGGAGACTCATCACCATCTTCTTCTCTTGTTTTTCCTCCATGAATTATGGAAAGGGATCAAGTTGGAAGGCTAGAATTTACCTCCAAGGAGCTTCATGAGGTTGCTTGATTGTATTCAGGTCGTTGCTTGATTGCAACATTTCTTGATTTTGTTTTAGTTGTTGTTTGTTTGAATATCAACCATTAATTTTTTTAGATCTAATGGACAAGATTCATTCTTTTTTCTCATAGGGGAATTTATTTTTACATGATCTCTCATTTCTCTCTCTCTCTCTCTCTCTCTCTCTCTCTCTCTGCGTGTGTGTGTATATATATATATATATATATAGTTATGATCAAGTGCTAAAATTAAAGTTTGTATTAAATAGGAATGTATCTCAGTCATTGAATTGAAATCATTAATGGTTGAGATTAAATCATCAAAGATTATAAAATTAAGCATAATTTTTGTTCGTACTTAATTATTTTATAAATCATGTTTAATTTATTTTATAAATCATGCTTGATTCGATTAAACATGATTTATAAAGTAAAAAAACATGAAATTTGGAAAAAAGTTTTAATGTCAACCATTGATTTTTTTAGATGAATGGTGTAGATTTATTTTTATGTAGCACAAACTAATTTTTAGTTTGCGATCCACTCCATGTATATATATATATATATATATATATATATATATAGGGTAGTGATTAGGTGATTTTCGGTGCTAAATAAGAATAAATCTGGACCATTAAATATCAAAATCAACGCATGTGATCAATTTAAATCCGTCCCAATTTCAGTGCATTATTTGTGTTACCATCTAGCATTCAATGGCAAAAATTTGAAAAATATATATTCAAGAATTTCATTTCATGCAATTCATAAAACATAATATGCATACGTTCAATGTAAAAAATGCAATATTTTAGGCATAAAACTGTAGCATATAATCAATGCAAAAAATGCACTCAATATGAATACAAAAATGCATATGCTTTAGAATAAAAATGCATCGTTTTGAATACTTTAGAATATATATGGAATGGATCCTATGCTAAAAAGTTATTAATGCTAAAATGGTAATAATGCTTGGTTAGATAGTATATTATGCTTGTTTAGTTTTAATGTTATGTATCATCGAACTGCATAACCACCCACATCAAAATAAATAACTGTCAATCTAAAAAATTCAATCTTGACCTTTCATCCATCAAAATCAAGGGTCTAGGATTTATCCCTATTTAGCATCTTTTCACTTTTTAGTATTTGATCTAGTTGTATCTCATGGAAGAAAATTCAATCCTACCCAATAAGAAACGTAGAAAGTGCAAAGACGCTTCGAAAACAATGGCTTAGCCTCAAGTTCTAGTCGATGATGGTGGTGTTTACTCAAACTTCAACTCATCTAATACGCATATTAATTTGCAACTATTTTAATTCTTTTTTTTCAAATCAGAATTTCATTTTATTGTTTGCGATGTTCTCCGCTAACTGCCTTATTTCTTCTTTTCTTGTAAGTCGATAGATTAAACGTATTTAGTTTATGTATTTGTGATGAGTTTAGGAATCGAATGAATTTACTCTGTCAAACTATATATTTCCCTTTCCCTCTGCGTTTAATACATTCGTTGAAAACTCGACAGAGAATTCACGGTGGAAACAAGAAACACTGCGCCAGCACACTGTTTGACTAGAATTAAACAGTTTTAGAATAAGATTTCCAAAATAGAATCAATGGAATCTGACGCCGGAGAACACAATTGGTATGTTGATTCTTTTAAACGCCGGAGAACACAAATGCTACTTTTATTTCGTTTCATCGCTGGGAGGGAAGGAGCTTTTGAAATTAATCAGTCACGTCAGTCTTTGCCTTAAGTTGTTTGCTTTGACATAAATAAAATTTTACAAAAATCACATTCTTTAAATCTCTAGATTTTTCAGTACACACACAATAAAAATGCTGATTTAACAGGAAACTTATAATCTAAGGCAAAGAAGGCAGACTATATTTCTGTGTACATGTCCAAGGTCGGAACTGCTTCGCTACCTGCAAGCTGTGAAGTCAATGCCATTGTCAGTTTCTTTGTCTACAATCACATCCAAGATAATTATCTTTGTTTTCGAGGTACATTACACATTGTAAATCTTTTCCCATTCTTTCTTGCATGTCAGTTCACTGACTTCTTTTTATAATATATTGGGGCGTTCGAATCTTGATCAGGAAAGGTACGGCTCTAAATTCCGAATGGGGAATTAGCAAGTTGATGTCTAAGACATATTTTACAGAGCCATCTAATGGATACCTTTTCGATGACAACTGCGTGTTTGGAATTGAAGTTTTCGTCATTAAAAGCCAGCGAGTCATTGAGAATGTGTGTGTGCTTACTAAAACAGATCCATATAAGCAGTGGCGGATGTAGAATCCAGTGTTCGTGGGGGCTTACTTTACTTTGCCGTATACGAATATGATATTCAAAGTAAAACTTAAATCAATTAAATATAAATAGTATAAAAAATATTTTTTATATTAATAACAATATACTACAAATAAATTTTGATATTTACTTAAAATAATGATTATATATCTTGATTCCATTTGTATTGCATATTCAAGTTCATAAAATTAATAATAAATAAATTTACAATTATCAATAAAACCAAGCAATAACTACAATTAACAACTAAAAATCGATATCACTAAATAAAAAAATTTAAAATATATAAGTAAAACTCACTTTGTTAGACGAGTCTTAATAGTGAAAGAATAAATAAATTTTAATTTTGTTAATATTATATTTTAAATCCTATATATTGCACATAAATTATTAAGAATTGAGCAACATATGTAAAACAAGATCTTATTATATTTCACTCAAAATATCATAAAACGATACAATTTATTCTAATTTAGAATTATATATATCTTTCACAATCATATGTTAAAGAAAAATATTATTCATTACTTAATCATAAAATAGATGAATTTTTAATACTAACTAATTTATTAATACTCGTATTTTCATCAATATATATTTTTTATAGTTTAATTTATTCAAACCTCAAGTAAAAATAACTAATTATTCATCTTGAATTAATTAGCTGTATAAATATAATAATAATTCATAAAAAATATTGAAAAATAATTATTTATTATATATAAAATTTTAAAAATATATATAGAGAGGGGCGGGGCCGTGGGGTCGGCCGACCCCCCGAGCCCCAACGTGCCTCCGCCCCTGCATGCATTTATACGCACTCCTCTCACAACCTTCTAACCGTCTGAAGCAATCAGCAGCAGTTACGTGGAGATTCTTCTGACACATCGCAAAATGCATGCTCATCAGTTTTCACCTCCGAAACTACGTGCACAGCATTGCCAAAACTGGCGGAAGATGAAAACAATTTCTTCTAAGCTCAGTTTCCCCAAACTGGCAGAAGAAGTCAGTTTCTCCGAAAACACAGTTTCTCCGGAAGACAGTTTTTTTTTTTCGGAAGACAGTTTTTCGAAGCTCAGTTTGGTGCAGTCAACACCACAATAACCTAGAATTTACAAAATTTAGATCACTTCTAGCTAAAGTTAGCTTTATACAAATATTGTAGCGGACTAGCATTTTTGACATCTCATCGAAATAAATATAATACCTAAAAAATGTTACACATAGGTTTCTCAACCTTTTGAATTTATTTTCAGCTTTTGACAAATAGACATAAAAATAAATACTAAAAAAGATGCATTCAACTATAAATTCGAGAATGAATTTATTCTATTTTTATTTTTTGTAATATCTCATTCTAATTCCATGTATGCTACTTTTCCTTAAAAATATCATATCTTTTACTAATTTTATTATTTATTTACTAATTTCTTCTATAAATTTTATTTTTAATTTCTATTATAAGTTAAGTTAATTTTGTTTGGGATTTTATATTTTCCACTACAGTGAATCAATTATCTTTGCTAAATTTTGCCTAGGAGAATAGTGATCAAATGATTTATTTATGACCAAGTTATCTTAAATTTGAATCACGTTGAGCGTATCGTTGTAAGTAATGTAACCTAATTTAAGTAAAGATATTCGCATCCAAAAAAAATTCGTTAAGATTAGAAGAGATTCTCGTTGCTAAAAAATTTGGCAAATATATTTTATATATTGGGAAAATAAGTAAATATATCCCAAACTATTGGAAAATAGGAAAATTTATCTCAATCTATTTTTGTTAAGGGATTATATACCACACTTTTATTCTGTTATGGAATTATGTCATCCGTGATTGATAGAGTTAAAATATAATTACACGTTTTACAATACAGCCATGTGTATTTTTCTTTTTCTTTTTTTAGTTTCCACATGTAGTTTTCGTTTTCATTTTTTTAATATGCAAATAAATTATTAACTGAAACTTTAAGAAATACGGGAAACTATTATTTTCTCCTAACAAAATGTACAATCATTAACATGCTAGATTATTATTATTAAGTTTCAATTATTTTGTGTATTTATGAGATTCAGATTGAGAGTTGATATCAGAGAATTCCGGAAGAATAATTATTAGGTTTTCTGATAGTTCCTTGAGATATTTATGTTCATGCATATCTTTCATTTAAGCATATCATCTCTTGTCAAAGCTCTATATATACCTTTAATAAAATCACATCATACAAGTCAAATATTGTAAATTCTATCATGGTATCAGCCATATAGATACTTTCTCTCGCCGGCGCTGCTCTTCTTCTCCCTTCCATGGATGTTCTGTTGGTTTTGTATATTAAAAGCATTTATTGCAGTGTGTATACAATTGACTTATCTCATATCTGTAAACAAACATACTTGCGAGAACAATGGAATCCTCTTATCTCGTCGATAGGGAAATCATACGGCGTGTAGGAGATCACAGAAGACCATATGGGTCGTTTGACATAACTAGATATAAATATTTTTATCACAGCCGAGACAACGTTGAGGATTAGTCTGTCGGTATAGACTGCAGCATAGTCGGAAAAAAGTGATTTGTCTTGATCACTTGATATGCTGGTATGTGCGGTTGCGTACTGATTGGACCATAGTGAAATGTGTTCTTCTGCCTGACTTAAGAAGAAACAAGATCTCGTTACTTGGTTGAGTCTGAATCCTATTGAAGGTTTAGAAGTATGC
The DNA here is from genome assembly GCA_026898455.1 of Plectranthus barbatus. Lineage (NCBI taxonomy): Eukaryota > Viridiplantae > Streptophyta > Magnoliopsida > Lamiales > Lamiaceae > Plectranthus > Plectranthus barbatus. Next base: position 7,604 of record JAPKLW010007808.1, on the reverse strand, counting down.
ACAGGTTGTATGTCACTTTGATTTGCCATTGTGGACAGCCTAATTAACGTGCTCGTATATCCGCATCTTGGGTGACAACAATTTGTGAAGAACATTCTGATGACCGGAGTTAGATTACCGTATCCGAGTATTAGGATGGGGACATTCCCTAAGGAGCTCAACAAGGTTTGTCGTGCTGAAGTCATGTAGGCTGATTAAGTTCAAGCACAGATGATAATGATTGAGTGGTACTACTCAGGATAATAAGAAATTAATTAATTATGTGAAGCTTGTCAGAGGCACTAATTAATTAATTAATGTCCAGTAACCTTAAATATAGGGACTCACCAAGTCGGTGCAATCCGTTCTCGTAACGTAGTAATAAAGAGGTAGGTCAGCCTTAATTCTCTATTGGAATGAATTAATATTAATTAATTTATTATGTCCTGGGTTGTGGACATGAAAATTAATTAATTCATAGGATCACTTTATTATTTGCATCAGGTCCCTCGTCTGGTCCAATAAAATTGCTTAAGAGGAGCCCATTAGAGTTTTAACCATAGTATTATGAATAGCCCATTCTCCTCTCTGATTTCATAAGTTAAGTCACAACAACTGAAACCCTAGAGAGAGTGAGAGAGGGGCGGCGCCTAGTGCTGTAGAAGGAGAAGAAATTCGACTCTGTCTCATGTAGTACAATCCTGTGGAATCCTAACCAGTAGCAGGATTGGAAAAGCAAAGAGATACAGATCTGAAGACCTGATCTGGAGAACAGGATTTCCATTTTCTTTCTCTCAGTTTGAATCTTGAATTAAATTGCAAAATATTTAATTCTCTTTCCGCAGATTCAAATTATTTGCATGGTGGAATTGGATCTGGATTCAACACGGTTTGAGATTCAAACCCTTTGGAATTAAGGTAACCTTAAAACCATTGAATTAAGTTCATTGGAGCATCCAGACTTATTTTGATTTGTGATTCAATTCACGACAATGAAAATCCCTACAATTGGAATCAGAGCCTTGATTTCTATTTCATGGCTCTGTTGGATAAACAATTTTTTGATTTATGCATGAATGGATTTATTTTATTATTGTGGATGGTTTTTGGTTTTTCTGTTCCTCGTGGCAACCCGTTAACTTAATCCGCGGTGGTTTATCCATGTTTGGATTAAATTATTTTGTAAAATCACGAGAAAATCCGTGATTAGTTTTGATAGGAAATTTAAATGTAATAGATTCAATCTATTTTTGTATTTTTCGAATCTGTAATGGTTCGCGGGAACGAAGAAAATGAAGAATGGAGTCTGGTGAGGAGGCCACGGCGGTGGACGACGCGTGAGGCAACAGCTGCAGCAAGAGTCCGTGTGGCCATTGTTGATCCCAGATCAGAGTACGTATATAGTGCAACAGAAGTATTAAAACAGATAAACACACTCTAATTGTCGAGCAGTTCAATTATTAGTTAACACAGTTTTTGCTTAGCAGTTTTAAGAACACAGTTTATGTTAGCCAGCAGATTAGGTTAACAGTTTTACAGGTATGCTCAGTTGACAAATTATACACTTCAACACTTACAGGATAAGTGTTGAAGTTTTCAAGATATAATTCAAAGCTCTAAAGTGCGTAAAGTAAATAAAACTGTAAACGACACAGGATATTATAGTGGTTCGGAGCCTTAAGTCATACGTCCACTCTTCGGATATCAGATCCGGTAAGTTATGAAGATACAATCCTCACGATCTATAGCCAGTTGCTGTAGAAACCTCCGTCCACAGCACAATGGATCACTCGCCCAGGCAGTTGTACTTCACTCCTTCTTCAGTCCGTCGAAGGCTCTGCGTCTTCTCTGTGGACCGGCTCAAAGTTGGACTGAGGACAAACCTCCCTTTTCCTTCTTCGGTAGGTTGGATGGTTGAGTTCTTCCCAGAACGTTCACTGGTCGACAGTTGCCCGTAATAACCTGTTCTCCCTTTGCAAGATCAGGCTGCTATGTCCTTACTAGGAGAGTAAGAACACCAAGACAATAGATTAAGTCAGCAGACTTAATCCTCGTGTACCAGAGGTCACACGGTGAATCTCCAAAGATTTCGTAAGCAATGAATGCTTCGTGTTCAATAAATGAACCACGATACTAATGCCTTCTCTCTTGAGTGTTTAATGCTTGAGGTTTAACTTCTGTAGAGAGGCTGGAGTAAACATGTCGGAGATTCAAATATGTGCAAGATTAATCAGAGGTGCAAAGGTTTGAATGTCTCTGTTGTTCCTGCTATTTATAGGTCGGAACCCAGAAAATAGCCGGTAGAGACATTGAGAAGGATGTCCAATCAGAGTCCATCCTTCTCTGAAAAGTCGCCTGAATCTCCGCCTTTTTCTGCAACACTGTCCTACTTTTGCAGGTCAGTTTGTACTTGATGTGTCATACGCCGAACAATGTTGTTAGTCAGTCGCAACTGAGTATTTTCTTGTCTTTTCTCGTAGACTTCCTTCGAGTTCTTCTGCGACTAATCGGCATCTTGCTATGTACACATTCTTTGACGCGAAACTGTCCTGGTCTGAAACTGTGAGCGCCTCTCAACAGTTTCTATGTGAAAGTTGTATCCACAGTTTTCTTGAATATCCAAGCCTTGACATGAAAAGCTGTCTGCGCAGTTTTTGTGACCTTTGCTCTACTCAGCTTGTCTTCGTCTTGTAGGTTCGACAGTTATCTCGTCTGAATGGCATCGTTTTCAAAACTGTTCCAAAGTTTTGATGGTTTCCTTCTTCCTAGACTATCACAACTCATTCTATACAAGGATTACATGAGGTAATGACTCTAGACTTTGGTATATAGTTTTGACACATCAAAACATCAATTTAAGGTGGGATTTCTACATCAACACCTGACAATTTCCCCCTTTTTTATGTTGTCAAAACCATACCTCTAAGTCTATCTAAGTCGACGAGAAGATGAAGTTGATCTGAGTTTACAAATTTTTCTATCTAATCATTGCTCATAACTGTGCTTCTTCTACACTCGACCTACTCTAAATGATCTTCCCCCTTAATGGGATAATAGTTCTCGAATAAAATCAATCAATTTAGAGTAATAAGATAAGAAGGATTGATGATCACACTGGAAAATGTGAATTCAGCCAGTCAAGAATCAAGGTAAGAGACAATGAGCAGTTGTCTTCAAACCAACAGTTTTTCACTTTTCAATAGATATTATCGATTACAAGTACATGAAAAGTTTTAAAACTGCAGTAATAGAAGACATTCAAAATGCAAGCAATAACAAAATAAAGACATGACCTTTGCTTACTTGTCTTGATTCTTGTCCTTCTCCCTTTCTTGATTTGAGGAATCTGCGTCTTTAGGCTTCGAGGAAGTTGCAGGAGATATGGAAATCAAACTAGTTTGTGCCTTGAGGATAGCGGTTACATCTGAGAAGTATTTCTTGTCTTCTTCTCTAGAAGCCATTAGTGCTTCCTGCTTCATTGTGATGTCTTCATCCCACTTCCTGCGCTCTTCTTCCTGCTTTTTGTATTCCTCATCTCGCCTTCTATGTTCCTCTTCTCACTTACGATCTATTAGAATCAACTGCAGCTTCAACGACTCATCCCTTCTCTCTTCCCCCATTTTGACAATATCAAGATCAACAGCCATCTGCTGATCCAATTGATGATCTATCTCTTGTCTCAGAGCATGAAATGGTGGAGGATTTGCAGCGACTGAAATAGGTTCTGGAGACAGGATTCTTTCAACTGTAGCTAATGCTCTAGAGTCTTCATGGGTTTGACTCTGAGAGGTAGCAGTGGAAGTCTCAGCTAGAGGAGGAGCTTGACTCTTTGCTGCCTCTTCCTCCTTTTGTGTAGCTACGGCTGCTACTGCTTCATGTTTAGCCTGTTCAGCAGTGGCTTCTGCTTCCTTTCGTAGTGCTCCTGCACTTGCAGCTTCTTCCTCTTGTCTCTTCAGCTCAGTAGCTTCTGCCTCTAGTCGTTGGAGCTCAGCAGCTTCTTCCTCTCTGCGCTTTAGCTCAGCAGCTTCTTCCTCTTTGCGCTTTAGCTCTGCTGCTGCCTCTTCTTCTTGCTTCTTTTTCAGCTCAGCAGCTTCAGCTTCCTCTTGCTGTCTCTTAAGTTCAGCTGCTGCAGCTTCCTCTTGTTGTCTCTTGAGTTCAGCAGCTTCCTCCTCTTGCTTCCTTCTGAGCTCAGCAGCTTCCTCTTCTTCTTGCTTTCTCTTGAGCTCAGTAGCTTCAGCTTCTTGCTGTCTCTTGAGCTCAGCTGCTGCCTCGATGCGTAGTCTCTCTATCTCCTGAGCTTTTTTATCTTCAAGTTCTAGGAGTTCTAGTTGGATATCATCTGTCTGTAAATTCAGCCATCTATGGAGATCCTGTATCTTCACAAGCTTCGCATGATTCTCATTTATCCTACGACGAACATGCTCAAGATGTGATTCACCAGTCGTTCGTGCGGTAGTGACTGAGAGACCTAATCTTTTTGTAAGGAGTTCTGGTAGAGACAATCATTTGACAGTTCGTTTAGCTGTTGCTTCAGCAGTTTTCGGAGCTGGCTCATCTTGTATTATAATTTCCTGTTGAGGAAGTGGCTCTTGTGTGGCAATAGCTTCCACTTGTAGACTCTGATTGATAGTTTCCTCAACTGGTCTCTCTGAAACCGTTCCCCCTGTCTCTGAGGCTGTCTGAATAATCTACTTTAGTGACGAGAGTGATCGTCGATGAGCTTTTGAAGCTGAACTGTCAGAAGATGTGGAGGGAGTGAAGGGTTGTCGATGAGTAGATTCTCTATCTGAGTGAGATGGACTTTGAAGGTCCAAAATAGTGACTATTCCGTCTCTTATATTTTTTGCACGATCTTCAACCTGCTTTCCCTTCTTGCTCCTTTCTTTTTCTTCCTCCAAGATACTTGTCAGCACTAACCTCCTCCTTTTCTTACTTGCCGTTCATGTGAAGGCAGTTTTGGCGTGTACCGTTCTCTCAGTGGCAGCTTGTACGTTGCAACCTTCAGTGATATTCATCTCCAAATCATCGTTATCGTTCTGTTGATGTTCACGATCACTTCCTTTAACTGCTTTCCAATGAATTTTATCACTGTGAGGTAAGAAATCAGATGAGACTAGGTGTTCACCCTCTTCCCGGAGACCGATCAATTGCTCTATTAAGTAACTGATTTTTAATCCAAAACCAACTCCGGATTTGAATCTGGTGGTCTCCCGAATGGTTTCATTCTTTCTGGCATTCTCAAGAATACGCCCAAAAATGAACTCAACCCAGTTCCCACCTGGTCCATCATCCAATACCATCATAACCGCATACTTAGGCTGACTTAGTTCAGAGAAAGATCCTGCACCGCAGTAAAGCATTCGAAGCGTGATATCACTAAGAGTCTTGTAAAGGGGCCTTCATTCTCAAGAAACCCGCAGTAAAGGATGGTCCTTCAGGTCTGGTTGGAGCTGACTACTACCCTCCTCGTCCGATCAACTGGGCACTTATCCCTTGATAGACGGTAGTGATGTAACCGTTTATTTTGTATCTGTTTTCAACCTGTAAGGGTGACTTATCTCCTTGTATCCATTATAAATAAATGAGCGCTTATTTCTTCTTTGTCTTCAACAAGCTACGAACAGTAACTAACTGCATCTGACTTAAACGACGACTTTAAATCGTACAGTTTGATAGCTTGTAATAATCAATTATCATCTCCCTCTATTGAGATCCCATCAAACTCTAGAAGACCTAGTTTGATGCATAGCTCTTTGAAATGAGCCTCAGGTAGCGGTTTAGTGAATATGTCCGCTAGCTGGTCTTCAGTTCTAATATACTCCACCGAGACATCCTCCTTCTCAACATGATCTCGAATGAAGTGATGATGAATATCGATGTGTTTCGTCCTTGAATGTAGAACTAGATTCTTCGAGATTGAAACTGTGCTGTTACTGTCGCAGTAGATAGGAACGCATCCTGTATCTATTCCATAATCCTTAAGCTGCTGCTTTATCCAAAGCACTTGAGCACAACAGCTGGCTGCTGCTACATATTCTGCCTCTGTGGTTGATGTAGCCACCGAATGCTATTTCTTGCTGAACCAGCTGATCAGTTTATGTCCTAAAAACTGACAGGTTCCACTTGTGCTCTTTCTGTCAATTCTGCAGCCTCCAAAATCTGAATCAGAGAATCCATTTAACATGATTCCATCAGTTTTGGGATACCAGATACCTAGAGACTCTGTACTCTTGAGGTATCTTACAACTCTCTTTGCCGCATCCATGAGGGACTTCTTAGGATTCGCCTGGAATCTTGCACATACTCCTACGGCATAAGATATATCTGGTCGGCTGGCAGTTAGATACAGTAAAGACCCAATTATTCCTCTATAAGCTGTCGGGTTGATAGGTTCTCTTTCTTCATCGAGAGTGATCTGAGAACTGGTGCTCATAGGAATCCTTAGTGATTTTGTCTTCTCTGGACAAAACTTGTTGATCAGGTCTTGAGTATACTTCTTCTGACTTATGAAAATCCCTTCGTCAGACTGATCAACTTGCAAACCAAGAAAGTATGTCATCTTGCCCATCATACTCATTTGAAATTAATTATGCATCAGCTGGGCAAACTTCTCACATAACTTGGTATTTTTTCTTTCGAAGATGATGTCCTCTACATAGATCTGAACAAGTAGGATGTCCTCTCCATCCCTTATCTTGAATAGTGTTCGATCTATAGCACCCTTTTCAAATTCGCTTTTGAGCAAAAACTGTGAGAGAGTTTCATACCATGCTCTAGGTGCTTGCTTTAATCCATATAAAGCTTTCCTTAGCTTGTAGACTTGATTTTCTTGCTCGAAACCTAGGGGTTGCTCTACGTAGACTTCTTCCTTTAATTCGCCGTTGAGAAAGGCACTCTTCAGATCTATCTGAAGAACTGTGAAGTTGTGGTAGGCTGCATACGCCAGGAATAGCCGTATAGCTTCGAGTCTGGCTACTGGCGCAAACGTGTCATCAAAGTCTATCCCTTCACATTGTGCGTATCCTTTTGCAACCAATCTTGCCTTGTTTCGAACAATGGCACCAGTCTCATCTCTCTTATTCTTGAAGACCCACTTGGTACCTATCACAGACTGATGTGTAGGCCGATCCACCAGATACCACACATTGTTGCGAGTGAACTCATTTAGTTCTTCCTGCATCGCATTTATCCAGTCTGTTGATTGAAGAGCTTTCGTGATCTTTACTGGTTCAATCTGGGATAAGAAGCAAGACATCAGTGCTGTCCCTTGTCTGGTTCGAACAGGATTTCCAATGTCATCAAGGATGGCTTCCTTGGGATGATCTTTTAGCCAACTAGGCTTCTTCACAGGTACGGCTTCAGCACGGGCAGCTGGATCTTCAGAAACTGTATGTTGGTCCCGGATTATCAGGGTATAACTTGGCAGCGAAAACTGTGTTAATTCGTTTCTTGCGCTCTGCTGGTTACTCAGCTGACTGGGACCTTGTCAGCTGGTAAGTCAACTGACACTCTGAGTACTCAGCTGACTGGCAACTGGCTCGTCAGCTGGTAGCTCAAGACTTAGAATATTTTTAGCCTTGTTTGCACAGTTATATCAGTTTTCAGATATACACCAGCACTTGGGT
>JAPKLW010007806.1:0-14367 GCA_026898455.1 Plectranthus barbatus | reverse complement strand
TATGCACGACCCCTGAAAAGTAGGACCTGAAAAGATATGGAATTAGGTTTGAAAAATTCGTCCCTAAAAATAGGACACGGTTGTAACCAACTCCTAGCAGGCAGCAGAGTATAACATTAACATGTCTGTGTCAGACTTCGATGTTAAACATATAAATGTTTAATATTAGAATTCTCTGACAATATCAATCTTAGAATTCTCTGACAATATCAATCTCCCCCTTAATGTTATACTTCCTACTGCGATTCCATACTTCCACTTAGCCCAAGTTCATGGTTCAGCCATGATAAATAACAACATGCTAAATTATGGATCATCCATAGCAAATTAATAAATAGTAGAGATAGTAAACAATGGATCATGCATAGCGAAGAAAACATTAAATATTAAACGAGTGTAAAAGAGGTTAAAGGTATGAAAGAGCTCCTCCATAATGTTGTCTTTGAGCTATCCTGCCACACTCCTGTTCATGGTGCTACCATGATACATATATAAACCAATTAAAGTGTTCTCTGCTTATGGATCAAATATAACATAAATAAACAAACCATATGAAACTGCGAAGGGTAAGCTTAAAATCAAAGTGTCATACTATGGTGTTAAACATAAGTATAACTCCGACACCAACAATAATATTCTCCCCCGTAAGCTTATCCTTACAGTTTCCATTCCAAACCAAAGCATGGAGTAACCATGATAAACCTAACTTGGTATAATCATGATAAAACATGGAGCAACCATGATAAACCTTCAAATATACTAAAGATAAAAACAAAACCAATGGGTTAACCATCATAAACACTACCATAATAAAACACAAGAGTAAAGAAATAAAGAGTCTCCCCCTGAATCTCATGATGTCTCCCCCTGAATGGTAGCTGGAAAGAAAGCTTACAACTTCCACCTTTTATTTGATTTGTCGTGGTAGTCGGTTTAATGCATTTACTTGGAAGAGAATGTTGCTTCATCAACATGACTCTGTAGTCAGCACAGGTTAAATTTTGTCTAAACACAAGGAGACTCATGTCAGCTATGACATCTCCATCATGTTCTTGAATGCCTTTGTATCTAATGGTGCGTAGATGAGGCAAGGGTGTGGTAGCATTGTTGAATCAGACTTAGTGAGAGCCCTGTAGATGTTAGAGAATACAAGCTAAACAATTTATGAATACATTAAACAACATACCTTTACCTATGTGGTAAAGTAGCTATGCTTGTTCTTCGGTCACTGATGTTATACCATCTTGGTGTTAGACTTTTCAAAGTCTGACACGAGATCATCATCAACAGTAATTGCTACATGGGGTGTGTCTTTCACAGCACGTTGGAACTCTCTAGTCTTGTGTTTCCTTATCCTCTTTGGTTGACTTGTTGAAGAAGTGACCTCGTTATTTTCTTTGGTTCCAATAGACTCTCCTTCCAACATTTTCTTCTTTCCTTTAACTCTGGAATCCATTTCTTAGCTCTCCACTTTCTCAGAAGGATCTATCTTGTAATTCACATATGTTGTTTTGTCATCATAGTAGTCTTCTTCTGGTGGGTTAGTGTTAGACATTTTGACATCTTAATCAGGACTTGGGATGTGAGTTGAAAGTTTCTGTGTCTGTTGCCCCTTCCTTTTTTTTGGTTGATAGTTTCGTTGAATAGTCTCTCATATCTGTGTGTAGGGAAAGTAGTGCTACATGCGGTCTTTAGAATGTCAACAATCACCTTATATTCACCGCAATTATCTATGTTGATAGGATTATTGTGTTCTCCAGGAAGATTTGATATAGAAGTGGTTCAGACGAAATAGCTTCAGTTGCAGCATTAGATTTTTGTCTGCTTTGATTCGTTCATCTCTGACAGAGGGCATGTCAGACTTCTCTTCTGAACCGGAAGGAGTGAATTTTGTGAGTGATGGTGGTGTTCCAAAGGCTAGTGGGTTAGTGATTTTAGTAGTTGGGTTTTTTGGGTTGAGGTTGAGAGGATGAAGGAGGCGGAGATTTAGGTTTCTTTGTCGATTTGAAGATATTGGAGGGGAAAGGAACATGAGTACCGGGAGTAGGGTTTTGTTGACGATCAGGTATCACCTTTGAGAGGGACTCTTGTAAATCTTGAAGATCACATCACCTTAGTACTTCCTTGATTAGTTCTTGAATTTTGTCATTCGTGGTGACCTGAATTTAGAGAAGAAAAGTACAAGGAACACTATTGCAAGAAGAAGAAGAGTTTTTCTTGATTAGTGTGAGATGAAAAGATAGAGGTGAGTGGATACTTTTATTTTTAAATAAGTAACAGTACAATGCGATAAAGGTGGAATCCTACGCAACAAAAACACAAAAAACATAAAGACCTTGTTCAAAAACACCAAAAATAAAGGGATTTCGAATAAAATGACTCAAATTTGAATTATGTAATGACTTAAGCACAAATAGCAGACTCCTAGACTTTAGATAATAAATAAAAATACGAATCCCTGAAGGATAGCAATGAGAAACAGAAAAGAAACAACATGTTAAAAAGTTTAACAAGGTATGCGTTAGAGTTACACATTGTGATATTATCAACATCCTTCCATAGAAGTTGTGTGCCTTATCATCGCCAACCTCTAGTACTAGTGATTAAAAACTATTATGATTCATTAAATTGCTTATATTTTCCACATGAACAGTGCTCTAGCAACGTTCTATCCATAGTACTTATTTTTGCAAAACATTGATTAGATTAAAAACATCCAAGTTTTCTAGTCACAGAACCTCACTATTGTGTTCCTAACTTTATAACTGGAAAATAAATCACACAAAAAAACAAACTCTAACAATAACATGTAAACTTTAACAGACAAAAGTAAGAACTCATTACTGAGGGGAACTACACATCCCCAAGGGTTTTCGAAGAAATGAAATTTTTTCAAAGTCTAAAACCTTGGTAAGAATGTCTGGTATTTGGTCCTTAGATGGAACATATTTCGGAATCAATATATTCTTATCCACTAAATCACGAATGAAATGTTGCATAATGTCAATGTGTTTAGTGTGTGAGTGTTGAGCAGGGTTTTCTAAAGTTTCAAAAATGCTTGCATTATCACAAAGCAGGGTAAGAGTGTAAGAGTTCATACCATAATCATATAATATTTGGTGTATCAAGGATAATTGGGTAAAACATCTGGTTTCAGCTATGAACTCGGCTTCAGCTTTAAAGGAGATATACAATTTAGTTTTTTGTTGAACCAAGATACCAGATCTGTACCTACAAGAAAACAACCTCTACTCGTGCTCTTCATGTGATCAATGTTTTCTGCACAATCAATATTACACATACATGTGATTTTAGAGTTTTCAGACTTTGAATACCATAAGCTCATGTTAGACTTCCCAGAAATATATCTTATAATTCTCTTCACTTCCTTTATATGGGGATCCTTCAGGTTATCTTGGTACTTTGAATAAAAACCTACACTGAACAAAATATCTAAGGTTTGGCTTATTCATTTTCGAAGTTTCATAAGAGATCATTTCAGTACCTTGTATTCAATGTATCATATTCATTAAATGTCATGATGAATTCTCAGTTCTAATGAACAAACTTTCAGAGATTAACATTATCTCAACCATTTTCAATTCAATAATAATACTATGTTGAAGAGATTTAGGAGCATGAAAATCAAGAGAGATACATTTACTTTCACAAAGGTTAGAAAACTCCTCATTCACAAATTCATTATCAATTCTAATTATAATCAAATTTGAATGATGAACCTTTTGAAGCTCTTCACATTAGCCAAGAAAGTATATCATATATATCTCTCATAAATTCAACTCTAACAAATGTAGAAAAATCATCAAAGCTCTTAATTTCTATTGACTCTATTAATTTCACTAACTTAAAGCAATGAACGGTATAAATAATGCTCAACATAGAATGAGATGACCTTGTATGCTTACCATTGAGACAAGAATCACAAACCTTATCAATGTTGAACTTTAGTTTTGATATCCTTTTAACACCGGTATGTTTGAGTATAACATTTGTGTGACCGATCTTTTGGTGACATACACCATCTTTATCAGGCTTGATTAAGGAGTATTTTCTACCTTGATCAATCTGATAACATTTGCTAAAGGACTGGAGTCCTTGAAAATCTGGTATGTTGATAGTTCTTTTGTTTGTCACATGTCTAACATACTTATTGTTAGAGTGCCATGTAACTGCAATACTAGTCTTCAACAAAATATAATCAAAATATATCTCATAAAATCGACTAATATAATCAGATTGGTTAACATTATAAAACCTCATATTCTCACAAGCAACTTGTTGAGTGCACAAAAGTTTAACATGATTTAGTCTCTGACATGAATAAGACTTTAATTCACATTCTGACTTTCTATCAGTCATAGCAGTATCTTCCTTAAGAACATTAACTACATAAATCTTCTACTGAAATAATATAGGATATAAAAAAGAATTTGATATATCCTAGACTATTGACATCATAATGTCCAGTAGCTACGAGTACATTAAGACTAAATTTATCAAACACCAAATCAGCCATACAAACTCTAAAAATTAACATGCTAACCTCCATCTCCTTTTGTATTAAGGAATCTTTGAGTTTAAGAGAGATAGTCTTATCTTTGACAAATATTAACTTCTATTTTTGCTTCTCACATTCTTTATCAATAGGTTGGAATAATGGCTTATTTTTTTACCAATCTTCTGGATATCTTCATTATTTTACAGATCTTGAATCCTGTAATTGTTAGTATAGCCAGAAGAAATATTATTTAACGTGGTCATTGATGGGTTTTGTATACTGAAAGCATTTATTATAATGAGTATACAACGGTTTATTTCTCCTATGTGTTAAAAATCTTACATGTATGAACGATGGTATCCTCTTGCCTCACCGATAGGGACGATCATACGGTGTGTTGTAGATCGCAGAAGACAGTATGATCACTTGACCTAGTGAGACATAAACCTGATCACAACCGAGACAGCGTATGAGGATACGTCTGTCCGGATGGCTGCAACATTGTCGGAATAAGTAGTCTGTCTTGGTTACTTGACATGTTGGTATGCAGGGGTGGCGTATTGATGGACCACAGTGAGATGTATTCGTCTGTCTGACATCAGCGAATACAAGATCTCGATATTGATTGAGTCCAAACCCTAACGAAGGTTCAGGGGTTTGCACGGGTTGACTGTTGCTTTGACTTGCCATGGTGGAGAGCCTAAGTAACGTGCTCGTATATCCGCATCTTGGGTAACAACAGTTCGTATAGTACCGCCTGAGACTGGGTTTAGGTAACCATATCTGAGTAATAGGATGGGGACATTCCCTGAGGAGCTCAATGACATTCATCGTGCCAAAGTCCTGCAGGCTGATTAAGTTCAGGCACGAGTGATAAGGATTGAGTGGTACTACTCAGGAATAATAAGATATTAATTAATTGTAGTTAGAGCTTGGCAGAAGCTCCAGTTAATTAATGAATGTCCGATAACCTTAAATATGGGGATTCTCAATTAATGCAGCCCGTTCTCATAACGTGGTAATAAAGGGGTAGGTCAGTATTAATTCTGTGGTGAAAAAGAATTAATATTAATTAATTAATTGTGTCATAGGTTGTTGACATGAGAATTAATTAATTTATAGGCCAGCTTTATTATTTGCATTAGGTCTCAGGTCTGGCCCAAGGAAAGTGTGTTGAATTGAGCCCAGGAGCCCACTAGGGTTTACCACCCTAGGTCTATAAATAGACAACTCTCTCTCATAAGTTGTAACACTGTTGAAAAACACTAAACCTAGAGAGTGAGAGGGGCGCCGTTTTCAAGAAGGAAAAAGGGAGGAGAATTTTCGAATTCTGGTCCTGCTCAAAGCACAAATCTGTGGAATCCTCACCAGTAGCAGATCTGAACGCACCGTGATACAGATCTGAAGATCTAATCTGGAGAACAACAGATTTCCCTTTTTTTTTTTAATTTTGATTTTTATAAGAAATTAGATTTCTAATTTCTACTTCCGCAGATAAAAATCAAATTGCGTGGTTGAATTAAAGTGGAACTTCAAACGCAAAAGATCGGTACAGAGACTACGGAGTTACGGTAAATTCCTAAATCCACAATTAATAGAATTAAACTCATAGGAGCATGCTAGGTTTTATTGTATATTTAATTGTGCACAATATCCATAAATCGATCCGGTACAATTGGTTTTGGTGATTCAGTTCACGGGAAAACCCTACAGTCATTTCATACCTGTTTGTAATGTTCTCTGACACTAAAAGGTTGGACGAAAGTGTAACATTATCATTGTTAGAGCTACTATTTTCAGGAATTTCAGCCTCATCATTAGCATGCTCCTCATCTACACATTCATCTATTCTCCACGGAGACATAATATATTCATAGAGGGGCTATTCAACAGCTGAGTCTTCTTTGTAGAGATGTCACTTAAAATTTTTAAAAATGTTGATGATGATGTTGGGGTTGATGTTGAACTTTTTCTCCCAAATTGTGGTATGACATTTTCCTCGAACTCGTTGATCCCTTTGGTTTGTGTCACAAGACTAGATTGATCTTCATCCAGTAGATCATCATCTAACTCTTTTTCAATTTCTTCTACTTTTAGGATGTTGGTGAACTTGTTTCTCTAACGTCTCTTGAATTGAAGGTTGGTGGTCGACGGATGAGATGTTTCGAGCAGAGTTGGAGGTCGACGTTGATACATGTGTCGATCAACGCGGACTCGGGTCGGTCGACGTGGATGGTCGATGCTAATGTGGCTTGTCGACTAGAGAAGACGTCGAGGAGAGAAGCGCGTCGACTGACGTGCTTGTGTGTCAGTCAACGCAGACGTTTTATTTTCGCGAAATTGTATTTTTGGGCATTTTCTTCCTTATTTAAGCTCATAACCTTGTGGGGATCATTACTACACTTATATAAACACATGTTATTCGAATTTTTAGGGTTGAACATTTTATTTTTAGATTTTTAAATATTTTCTAAGGCAGACTTGATGGAACTGGATTGCTTTCTCGAGACTTTGTTTTGAATCAATGCAAGTTCATTACAGGTTTTATCTTTTCATAATGTATTTAATTATGATTAGCATGAACTAAATTCTTAATCACATTCTAGGGTTCTAAAATCTATCTTGACTGCATGTTTATAAATTAATTCAATCTAATGTCTTTCCTTGTTCGATTTATGAAATGCAGTGCTTTAATTGAAACCTGGATTTGTTGGCCACTTATTTAGGTTATTAGTTAATTAATTTGAGACTCAAAAGGTGATAATTGATTAATAGGAAAAGGATTTCATAATATAATCATTTGGTCTTGTCTTAAAAAGAGGGAATTTGATTATATGATTTTATCTATTGATTTTTTGGAGTTATTGGATTGTTCTTGAGACCGAAAGGGTAAAGGAAATTCTAAAATCTACTTTGTAAATTATCAAACAATGAAGTTTACAATACTTTTCTGATTTCCATCTTGCAAGGAATTAAATTGATATTTGATGAATTTATTTGTTGCATGTTAGGAACGATAGTAATAAAAATCCCTAGAATTTGAATCTTTGCATTGGATTTAAAATCCTTTTAAACTCGTCTGCTTTTTTTTATTTAAGTAGTTTGAAAATTGGTTCTAATTTAGTTTTTTAAATTATTTTCAACAAAACCTTTCAAATTTGATGTCCTCAAACAATGTTCTGAGAAACTGTAGTTCTGTACTTAGGATTATTCGATATTTTATTCCTCGCGAGATCGATAATTGTTATTTGCCACTGTATTATTAGTTATGCTAAGTCGCTAATAATTTTAGCGATCAGGGATCAAAAGATTAGATTCAACGCGAAGATCGTTTCAGACCACACGGATTTAAGGTAATCCTATATCCATCACATTGAATTCATAGGAGCATGCTAGGGTTTCTATTGATGGCAATTATTTTGACATCCATGAACGATTCGGGTTTTGCTTGGATTAAGTGATTCAATTTACGACAACAAAATCCCCACAAAGAGCATTTGCGATACATGTTTGTTTATTCAGACAGGAGATGAACATACAACATTGTTAGGAATATTGTTAGAAATATTATAACCCATTGGTCTTAATTGTATGTATATTAGTATTGGTGCATCAAAGCTCAAGTAAATCTAGTTTCTAGCAACTTACTATCGAGTTGAATTGTAAAAGTCCTGTATAGGATTACTCGAGTTGTAATAGAACTAGAATAGAAGATCGAAGGATGCTGAAAGAATCAATACATTTGAAGATCGAAGAATGTTGAAGGAATCAACATATTTGAAGATTTTTAAAGACGCTAGTAAAAGGCTAGCAAACTCTGAGGAATGCTGGACACGCCTAAAAGAATGTTGAAGGATTAAAGCAAACATGTTGCTGAAATCTCATGAAGACTGCTGAGATATCATCAGACTACCAACTGCCAGCACACGCACAACAACAATCAACACACAATACAAAGTCGTGAATCAGAAGGATCTAAATCACAAGGAAACCCGATGAATCAGAGTAAAGGATAATCAACAGACAAAACGAAGGTTTCCAGATTCAAACTGAAAGTTCCGTTCGGACAAAGACGACTAAATTAAGGAGATCACCAATCATAGAGAAGGGAGACCTGAAGAGTCTCTGTACTTCGCAGGAAAAGAAGGATGGAGATTGTCGAGCAGACACTTTGAGTCTAACGGATGAGATTCAAACAGCCATTTGAATCTTCACCTATAAATAGGAGTCTTCAAAGAGAGATTCAGAGGTTCGCGAAAATTCTACAACAGAGAAAACAAAAGAGATCTTAACACTCTCAATCTCACGCGAACTCGCATCCGATCTTATACTTGATTGGAGCTTTACATAAGCTTACATATTCAAGCTTAGGTTATCATTGGGATTCTTTCTATCCTAGAAAGAATCTAGCAGTCACGTTGCTCTGCAAGCATGATTATCATGGGCTACTGCCAAACACGGAATGGTTCTAGGAAGAACTATAAAACTCCAAAGTTCGACGTCCGAGGAGAATGGAGGTTTGTCCTCACTCTAAGGAGTGTCAAGGTGAAGATTGAAGACCGAGGTGCTTGAAGGTGCGCGCTGACCAGACGGAGGAGCTGCTCAATATTAGAGATCAAGCTTGACCTTTTAATCAATCTATAGTGAATTTTCAGTCACGAGGATTGAGGAGTGGACGTAGAACAATTGTTCGAACCACTATAACCCCGTGTTCATTTATTGCTTTCATTTTGTTATGATTTGCGCACTTTGAAACTCAACACATCAAGTGTTGAAGTATAATATGCAATAAATCTAACGAATACTCGAGCTTAAACGCATTTGATAAACACTTTCTAAGTCGTGACCTTAGCAAGATAAGTGCAAGATATTATTAATACTTTTGCTGCATATATAAATACTCTGATCGGGGACCAACAAACATTAATGATTCCCCGTATATTAACCAATAAACCTTGTACTAATATCTCGCTCCCATTTAACGGCAAAGTAGATATCTGACCTCATACATAGTATTGCATACATGAGACTTCCAACGGCCGATGCATACCACACCTTACTCATCTCATCTTTCTCCTTTTGTGTCTCCGGACACTGAACTTTGAAAGATGTATGCCATGCCTAAAGGGTAATAAACCCTTTTTGGCGATTTTCATGCTAAAAAGCAATTGCAGTATCCACATATAAAGCTTTAGATAATTCTAACATCATTTTCTTGCGATCACGCAAGACTTTTATACCAAGGATGTACCCCGCATTTCCAAGATCCTTCATTTGAAACTGTTTGGATAACCACTCCTTTATGTCTGACAATACCTCTACATTGTCCCTAATTAAAAGAATATCATCTACATAAAGTGCAAAGAATACTACGCTTCCACTGACACACAGATGGTACACATAACTCTCGTTTAAGCATTGTGAAAATCCATAGGACTTAATCACTTCATCAAACTGTAAGTTCCATGACCGTGAAGCTTGTTGAAATCTATACAAAGACTTCTTGAGCTTCTAGACCAAATGCTCTTCGTCCTTCTGCACATATCATTTTGGTTGTTTCATATAGATGTCACGACCTTCTTCAAGGAACCCTTTAGAAATACGGTTTTGACATCCATCTGCCAGATTTCCAGGTCCATATGTGCTGCTATGGCAAGGAGTATCTGAATGGACTTGAGCATGGCTACCGGTGAGAAGGTTTCATCATAGTCTATGCCCTTTTTCTGACTATAACCCTTCGCCACCAACTTGGCTTTATGAGCCATAATTTCCATATTTGCTTCTTTCTTTTTCTTATATACCCTATGGCTCGATAGCCATCTGGCAGCTCAGTTTTCTGGTATACATCCATAGTCGTTATGGATTCTATTTTCAAATCCATGGAGACCCGCCATTTGTAAGATTTACCTCCTTTACCTCCCTTTGAAGTTGTAAGTTTTGAACAAGTGAAGGCTTTCCCTTGCATAGGCTCACTAGTTTTTTATTCTGCCAGTTTTACCGGGGTGTTCGCCCAAGTTTCTTTAGCAGATGTGTTGGCGCCCCCTTGCGCGGCCAACACAGTCTCATGAGAAGTTGTAGAATGCCCTTGCACATTCACAACTAACTCAGCAATCTTCTCTTCCAATTGTTCAGGGTTGGTTGCCCCTCCATCGGTTGTAGCAATCTCTGGATCAACAAAAATTTCAATAGTTCTTTCCTCGAGGATGTTTTCCTGTCAAGTTGCCTCCCTTTATAGAGTGTCAAAGATTTGATCGGACATGGGATTGGGAAAGCTAGTGGCAACTGGTTCCCTGAACTCCAGTTTCTTCCTAGAACTCATCTTGGTGGGATCAAAGTCATCCCCCTACCTCTTCTTTGGCTTTTCCACAGCCTTGCCCTTTCCCTTTTCAACTTTCTTAGCTTCTTCCTCCCTCTTCTCTTCCTCCATCCTAGTTTTTCTTGCTCACCTTTTTCTCGACACTCCCTTTGTTCTTCTTTCAATATTTTTTTTTTGGTTTGGCAGGAGAAGATCTTGGTTTCTTCACATCAACTGGAATTGCTTGACATGCAAAGGCATCACCTCTCCCCTTGTTGGGTGTGCCTTAGCCTTTCTCAATCTAAGATGCAAGTTTCTACCTTTTGCTGGTCACATTTCCAAGACTGGTGAGAGTAGGCAGATCTTGCATCGCTTGCTCGAAGATATCTTTCTTCTTAGTTTTAGTTTGCTCAGTTTCACTGCTAAGAATTTCTTGGATATTGTTATCGGGTAGAATGAAGTTTGTGGGCAACAATGCTTCTCCTTCATCTACCAAGCGATGAAACCGTTTAGGATAAATGGTCAAATAATATATAAGCTTTATGTTTTTAAGTTTCTCCACTAGACGCGAGTCTGCGCAAACTTTCTTGGCTTCCTCCCATAAAAAGATCTTCTCCTTGTTGATCTGGGCAGCCCTTATTTGCTCAAATGTCAGTTTTCAGCAGATTCCTCATCTTTCACCAGTTTGACCAATTGGGCAAAAGAAATGTACGACTTAGTCCGACCTGATGTTGATGTCCCTTGCTCGGGATTCTCTGCAGATGTACGCTTAGGCATATTAAATACAGATGATTGCAAATAAATGAGAGAATGATTATCGGGGACAACTTGAATGCAGGTGAGTTTTTTGGGTTTGAGAGAACTTCAAAAGTTTCCAGAAATGACAATAAGAATAAATGCTTAAAACCCTTTGCCTATTTATAGAGCTTGGATTGCAAAACTGGTTTTAGTGGATGGACACGATCTCTTCATCTTTGCACGATCGATGGTTGGGAACCGGTGCCTGTTGACCTGCCTGCTATAGTTGTATTTGGGGGAGTGGGTCCCTACATGTGGCACTCCAGGATTGATCTGCCTCCTGCGTCACATTAAATAAGACTTGAACGAGAAGTGATAATTTGAATTCTGCGAGCGTGGTCCTCACTGCTTCTTTGAGTGTTATGCTTCTTCTCTCAACAATGCCATTTTGTTAAGGAGTTGTTGGGGTGAATCTTTTGTGACCAATTCCAATATTTGCGCAGAAATCCATCAATGGACCATTGCAAAATTCAGTTCCATTAGCTGACCTTATTCTCTTCATAGTCACTCCTTTGTCAAACTGAACTCTCATAATCAGTTCCGGAAGCTGGATTTTGACGTCATCCTTAGTTTTTAGCAACCTCACCCATGTGTATCTCTAGTATTCATAAACAACCACAAAAGTAAATCTTTTTCCTCCGACCGTGGGTGGTTTAACTTGTCTAAACAAATCCATGTGCAGCAATTCTAGAATCATGTCGGTGCTCGCTGTAATTGGATGGTTCTTGAATAAAGTTTTTGTTTACTTTCCAAGTCGGCACGCTCTGAAAATACCATTCTTCTTGAATCCAGTTTGGGGCAGACCTTCAACTAGTTTGTGCTTTGCTAGATGTCTGATCGAGTTGAAGTTGAGGTGGCTTAATCGTTTGTGCTATAGCCAGTTTGTGTTTGTCCGAACTACCTCATTCTTGTTGACCATTTGGATGTCCCATTCATGTGCTTGAAGTTGGGCAAATACGTCCTTGGTCGACATCTTGGATAAATCCTCCTCCTTTAAACTGGTAGTCTTGATAAACCAGTCTTCCTTGGGCATTTTTGAGACGATTTTCGCATTGAGATCAGCAACAGATTACTCTCTTCCCAAGTTTTTTAGTTCACATACGATCGCATTGAACCTAGCTTCAATTGATTTTATATTTTCTCCAGAAAGAATTTGGAAGGATTTGTATTTGTCCACGCAAATCTGCATCTTATTGTGCTTCATTTGATCAGTTTCTTGGCTTAGAGTACCAAGAAAGTCCCATACTTCTTTGGCATTATCATACTCCAAAGCTTCTTCAACCAAGGCTTCTGGTAGAGATGCCAAAATCAGTTAGTGAGCCATTGGGTCGAGATGTGCACGGGCCTTATCTTTGGTTGTCCACTCAGCATACGGCTTTTCCACAATTTCTGGACCATCAGTTTTTACAAGTTGTGAGCTAACCTTTGAAATATTTAGTGGTCCATTAGCTATCACCTCAGCCATCTCTGGGTGAATATTCTTCATTATGATGAGTGACCTCTTCTTCCATATGTAGTACTTCTCTTCAGAGTACTTGGGAAGCTTGGTGGCGTTCATCATCTTGATGTACCTGAGCTAAATTAGAAAGAAACGAGTGCAAGGAAATGGATCTAGTCATAAGCGACTCAAAACAACCAGCCTGTAAGGACTGACCACTCTGATACCACTTGTTGATCCCAAGGTCAGAGTGTTTTAATATGCAAGGGAAGTATTTTAATAAACTTGCACTCTCAAAACTGAAAAATTAGTTTTCCAGTTTTCAGTTTCGGAAAACTTGACTTAGCTTTTTTTTGTCTCTGGTAGTTTAAGTTACCATTTTTCAAATATACAATTCAATACTTAGAAAGTATTGAAGGTTTCAAATCAGCTTGATAACTAGAATGCAGAAACTTAAATAAAGCAATGAATGAGACATAATATTTATAGTGGTTTGGATCCTTAAGTCCTACGTCCACTCTTTGAAACTTAATATGGAATTCACTAAGTTGCAAATTACAAGATCTCACGATCTATAGCTAGCCCATTGAATGCCAATGTTCGACGGTCTGCTAGTGCACTCGCCAAAACTTGCTCCGCTCCTTTTTCAGTCTTGAAGTGAGGACGCACCTCGTAGCCTTCAAACTGAAGTGGGATGTTTGTTGTTCTTCCCAGAATGTTGGTGGTTGGCAGTTGCCCGTGAGAATCAGAATTTCGGTAAGGAAAACTGACTGTTGTATTTATTACTTGAAAAAGCCAATGAGCTTAAAAGCTAAGCTAAGCCTCGTGCTCTTTACAGACGCACAGAATATTCGGAGAGCTATAGAGCTTGAACTTGCAGTTTGACAGAGTTTCTGCTTGTTTTTTAACGTGAAGAATGGTTGCTCTCCTCTAAAGATGTGTCTGGTTTTTGTAGATGATTTTGAGGGCCGTTTAAACAACTTTTTCGTTAGAGACAGATCGTAGGATGTCCAATCATCGCCATTCTTTCTGCTGTAGCAGTCTGCTTTGCAGCCTGTTTTGATCTGCTTTGCAATGTACTTTCACCTGCTCTTGTCAGAGCTCAGCTTTCCAATCCGAGGAACTTAAAACTGAAGATTCCTAGCTCGTACATGATTGAGTTTGACATTCTTTAAGGAATCTTGGACAAGACTCGAGTTTCACTTGGATTCCTTTTGTCTTCTTGATTTTCACGTGCTCTTTAAAGATTTGAAACTGAAAACTGACTTCACTTAGTTTTCAAGTTTCTAGTTCCTTCCTTTGTGAAAGCTTCGCAGG
>JAPKLW010007805.1:0-14370 GCA_026898455.1 Plectranthus barbatus | reverse complement strand
AATCCAGAGAAGCATGTCCTTTGGAGGAAGCGGTCTCTGATCCAGTTAAAGAGCTACCATCCAGATATGAAGTATGTTCTGGAGACAGGCCCCATTCAGATTACCAAGGTCCAGCCACCAGTTGGTAATGATCCAGGCGGTGTTGTTCCGAAGCCCCCAGAGGAATGGACTACTGAAGATAGAAGGCGGAATCAGCTGGATTCCGTAGCCCTTGAGATGATCCTATCGTCTCTGCCAGATCCCCTAATGGAGGAAGCCCTCCAGCATGAGACAGCTAAGGCTGTATGGGATTTCCTGGACAGTATCTGCAAAGAAACTGACCAGATGAAGCGCAACAAACTGCAAGTTGCGGTGGACAAGTACGAATCCTTCCAGATGTTAAATGGAGAATCTGTCAAGGACATGGAAGGAAGGTTCAACATTATAGTCAATGAGCTCAAATCGCTTGGAAAGACGTATGAGAATGAAGAGCTCAATGCCAAGATCCTATCCAAGATGCCGAAAGAAGATTGGTTTGTAAAAACCACAACCTTGAAGGAGAAGGATCTGTCCAAGCTGACGCCGAAAGAGTTGTTTGCCCAGCTGCAAGCACATGAATGGGACATCCAAATGGCAAACAAAAATGAAGCAATCCGAGCCATCGGATCACCAAATGCCAAGTCTCATGACGAAGCTTATTTCGTCAAGAAAGATTTCAAGTGGAAGAACAAGAAACCATTCCACTCAGAGAAGCCTGCTGGTCAGCCTCAGCATAGCCAGCAGAGAGAATCCCCATCTCAGTCGGGATCGAGCGGAAAAAGTAGCGAGAACTCTATCGCGGAGATTGAGCAACAAATGAAGAAATTGGCTATCTTGCTGGAAAAAGCCAAAGCTAAACAAGGGATTTCCACCAGTTCCAGTGATGGAAAGTTCGTGAAGAGAGCCCCCCGCTCATGCTACCAGTGCCAGTCCCCTGACCACCTGAAGTTCGAGTGTCCTCAAGTTAATAAGGAGGAAAGGGTCAGACTGAAGAAGCTCTTTGAAGAGCGCGCTTCCAAAGCCATCGCCAAGGCCATGCTGACGAGGACTGAAGTTCCAGACGTGCCTGACCATGATGAAGGCGAGTATGAGTCCGATGAGGATTCAGATGAGGAGGCGCTGCTGGCGCTGATGGCTGCCTTTGGAGAGGATGGAGAAGTTAAAGATGTTTCTGATGCTGAGGATGAACAAGTACTTGCTGCTGATAGTCAGGTACAAACTGATTCCTCTTTGCATATTGCATCTTCTTCCATCTGTGACGATGATGCTGAGTCTCAAGTTTCCGACTCAGAAGATGTCACATTAGATGTTCTTCAAACTGAATTTGCGAAATTTTATGAAATGAAGAATGTTTTGGCTGGTGAAAACACTTCACTCAAAGCACGAATCACCGTTTTGACTAATGAGATCGAAAGATCTAGGTCAGTCACTGAAGAGTTAGCCACTCTCAAAATCACTCACTCAGTTTTGCTTAAAGATTTTGAAAAATTAAAAACTGAGAGAGATAACTTTGAAAAAGTTGTCCTTGAGCAAGGCAACAAAATTGATCAGTTAAATAAAGGCTCAAAAGACTTGGAAGCAGCTCTAAGTCATTGGAGAAAGCCTTCCGATAAGTCCGGGTTGGGATTTACAAAGGATTTGAGCATAAACCAGCCCGAACATATCACTATTGGTAAGGGTAAGGGCAAACTGGTAAATGCATCAGCACCAGCTGGTAATACCAGTCAGTCCAGAATGGCTAATCAGTATAGGAACCATAAGTCCAGATACATAGGTGAGTCATCACGACAAAATCCTCAACTGGCAAGATCCTCTGCTGACAGGACGCCAGCACACCCTAGAATGCTGACAAAGCCGAATAATTCTAAGGCAAGGAAGTCAGCATCAGCTGCCAGTGGACTCCGACAGCCAGCACCAGCTGTCAGCAGAGTCCACGCACAACCTCGTCAGTATGCTGGTAACCAGCGTACTAACCAGGGATCCCAATCTCAGCGATATGCTGAGAAAAGGACAATGCCTGATAGGAGGAATACCTATCAGAGGCCTGAGCCCAACCACATGTTTTCACAAAGGGCTGTGAAGGCTAGCCATAGTGGTCCACACTTCAGAAGACCACAAAGGCAACCCACATATCCGGAAAAACATTTCCGAGGTTCGCAGAGGAAGAACATTCCTAAACGAGCTACACACACAGCTACACCTTCCCAAACCAATATCATGCATTATTACAAAAGGAAGGGAAAGGCTGCGAGCAACGTCAGCAAGGTTGAAACCAAGCTGAAGCTCAGGAAAGTCTGGATTCCGAAAGGAATTATCCAGCACGCTAACCCTGCAGGACCCGCTGATGAACGGGGACCTAAATGAGTTATTCATTTTGGTTGCAGGTACAGGATCATGCGATCCAGCTTCAGAAGAGGAGCGAGTGGATTATAGATAGTGGGTGCTCTGCCCACATGACTTGTGAAGAGGATCTGTTTACAGATCTCATTAAGGTGAAAGGACCTCCAGTCATCTTTGGTGACAATTCTAAGGGAAGAGTCATCAGCAAGGGGTGCATCGAGAAGGATGATGTACGCATAGTGAATGTGTCCCTTGTGTCCTCGCTCAAGCATAACCTCCTAAGTATAAGTCAGCTATGTGATAATGGATATGAAGTTCTCTTCAAGAAATCAGAGTGTCTGATTAGGGATGAGCTGACTGGCGAAACCAAGCTGAGAGGTGTTCGCAAAGGAGGATTGTACGTTGTTGACTGGTTAAGTGGGAAAACTGATTCATGCTTCGTTGCCACCAGCAATATAGAGACAAACTGGCTGTGGCACAAAAGATTGAGCCATCTGAATTTCAGAACTATCAATTATCTGGCTAAGCATGAGCTGGTTGAAGGTTTGCCCACAGGAGGTTTCAAGAAAGAAGGTATCTGCAAAGCATGCCAGCAGGGCAAGCAGACCAAGAAGTCTTTCAAGAACCAGTCACCAGTCTGCCCCAGTACCAGTCGGGTACTTGAGTTGCTACATATGGACCTGTTTGGACCAGTAGCCCCGCAGACAATTGGAGGAAAGCGCTATTCGCTTGTGGTAGTTGATGACTACTCACGATATACATGGGTAAAGCTTCTAAGGACTAAGGATGAAGTGAAGATCATTCTTCCAGATCTGATCATCAAAGCGCAGAAACAGAGAGAAGCTTCAGTTAAGCGAATTCGTTCGGATAATGGAACTGAGTTCTGTAATAGCCAGCTGATGGATTTTTGCGCGGAAGCGGGCATCAAGCATGAGAGATCTGCCCCCAGGCAACCGCAGCAGAATGGGCTAGCAGAGCGCAGGAACAGAACGCTGAAGGAAGCCGTTCGTTCGATGTTAGCTGAGTCCGGTCTAGGATTGAGCTTCTGGGGTGAGGCGTTGGTCACTGCTTGTTACACTCAGAACCGGAGCGGGATCAACGACAGACTCAAGAAGACTCCCTATGAAGTGTACTTCGGTCGTAAGCCTTCAATTGATCATTTACGTGCTTTTGGTTCTCCATGTTATGTTCACAATAATGGAAAATCGAAGTTAAATACTTTTTCTCCTAAAGTTGATGAAGGTGTCTTTGTTGGATATGGACATCCTTCTCACAAAGGGTATAGAGTATTTAATAAGATTACCAAGCTTGTGGAGATAACATGTAATGTTGTATTTGATGAAGCTACCTTAGTGCGCAGGACTCTACGCCAACTGGCTGAGGATGTTCCTGAGGTCAATGATGTTATTGATCAGTTGGGCAGAAATTCTTTCAATGCTAAACCAACTGATCCAACTAGACCTATGAATGGATCATCTTCAC
Source organism: Plectranthus barbatus (assembly GCA_026898455.1). Taxonomy (NCBI): domain Eukaryota; kingdom Viridiplantae; phylum Streptophyta; class Magnoliopsida; order Lamiales; family Lamiaceae; genus Plectranthus; species Plectranthus barbatus. The sequence continues at coordinate 10,530 of JAPKLW010007805.1, read as the reverse complement.
AACCAGTTCCCTCGGATGCCCATCAGCATGCCGAGAGGGTCTGTGATGCAAATGATCTTGCTGAGACCTTAAATTCCATTTCTTTGAATGGAACTGTTAACAACAGAGGAATTCCTACTGGCATCCTTGAGCCAGAAGACGAAGAACCAGCTGGAGTTGGAGTCCCAGCTGATGGAGGAATTCTCGGTGAAGGACCTGAAGTCCAGTCGGAGTCGGAAGCTGATGAAGATGTCGTTCCAGCTGGAGGAGTACCAGCTGCAGCTGCTGATCAAGCTGATATTCAGGAAGCACCAGTTGTCGTTCCAGGAGCACCAGTTCAAGCCGAACCAGTTGTTCCGAAGTGGCTAAGACATCACCCAGCTGATGCAATTCTCGGTGATCCAGAGAGTTCAGTTCAGACCCGACAAGGCAGTGCGCTACTGACGTGTTTTATATCTCAGATGGAACCTACTTCCATCAAAGACGCGCTTGATTCTGCCGATTGGATTAACGCCATGCAAGAGGAGCTTGCTGAATTCTCTCGCAATAATGTTTGGGACTTGGTAGAAAGGCCATCACATCAGTCAGTGATTGGTACCAAGTGGGTTTTCAAGAACAAGCGAGATGAGAATGGTGTAGTTGTAAGAAACAAGGCCAGATTAGTCGCCAAAGGATACAAGAAATGCGAAGGCATCGATTTTGATGAGACCTTTGCACCAGTTGCGAGAATGGAGGCGATACGGCTGTTTCTAGCTTATGCAGCGTATCATGGATTCACAGTCTATCAGATGGATGTGAAGAGTGCCTTCCTTAATGGCGAACTAAAGGAGGAAGTGTATGTTGAACAACCTCCAGGTTTTGAAGTTGGAACCAAGGTGTACAAGCTAAGAAAGGCTCTGTATGGATTGAAACAGGCGCCAAGAGCTTGGTATGAGACGCTGTCTCAGTTTCTTATCAGCAATGGATTTCGAAAAGGGAAGATCGACAGAACTCTCTTCCTTATTAAAGATGGAGCTGATATGCTGATGGTTCAGATATATGTCGATGACATTATCTTTGGGTCTAAGAGTAAATCAATGTGTGAGAAGTTTTCTCAGCTGATGCAAAGCTCGTTTCAGATGAGCATGATGGGAAAGCTGACATACTTCCTAGGACTCCAAGTCCAACAGTCAGCTGAAGGTATTTTCATCAATCAGCGCAAGTATACTAAAGATCTTATCAAGAAGTATTGCCCTGAGAAGACAAAGACCCTAAGGATTCCTATGAGCACCAGTTGCCAGATTTTTCTGGATGATGAAGGAGAATCAGTTGATCCTTCAAGTTATAGAGGAATTATTGGATCCTTACTCTATCTGACAGCCAGCAGACCCGACATTTCATATTCAGTCGGAGTGTGTGCAAGATTCCAAGTAAATCCTAAGAAGTCACACATGGAAGCTGCTAAGAGGATTGTTAAATACCTCAAAGGAACTGAATCACTTGGTTTATGGTACCCCAGGAATGACGAGTTAACACTCATTGGGTATAGTGATTCTGATTTCGCTGGTTGTAGAATAGATCGAAAAAGTACCAGTGGTACGTGTCAGTTCTTAGGACACAAGCTGATTAGCTGGTTCAGCAAGAAGCAGCACTCAGTTGCTACTTCCACCACTGAAGCGGAGTATGTCGCAGCGGCCAGTTGCTGTGCCCAAATCTTGTGGATTAAGCAGCAGCTAGCTGATTATGAAGTGGACACTGGTTGTGTTCAGATTTTATGCGACAACAGCAGTGCTATGTGCATCACGAAGAATCCGGTTCATCATTCCAGAACCAAGCACATAGACATTCGACATCATTTTATTCGTGATCATGTCGAGAAGAAGGATATCAGTGTCGACTATATTCGAACTGAAGATCAACTGGCAGATATTTTCACAAAACCTTTGCCAGAAGCCAGATTCAAGGAGCTGTGCATCAAACTAGGTCTTATGGAGATTGATGCAAATCCTAATGACGAGGAAGAATGAGTCCAAGCTCTCATTCTGTTCTGGTTTTCCTTCTTGAAGATTGCGGATTAAGACTAAGTCCCAGCTCTTAGTCTTCGAGAAACTGGCGAGATTTTACTCATTTTGATGAAGGAAATAAGTCCCAGCTCTTATTTCTTATAAGCCAGTTCGCAATCTTATCAGTTGATGTTTAAACTGAGTCCAAGCTCTCAGTTTTGACCCTAACTGGTTGAAAGATTGAGTCCCAGCTCTCAATTTAATGTTTGACGGAACCAGTTGGGATGGTCAGTTGCCATTTGGTTTTGGAGCCAAACTGGCAGGGGGAATTATCAACTGGCGTGTATCCAGCTAATGAACAGTTGAGTCCCAGCTCTCAACTGGCGAGATACTTAGCTGATGGATCAGTTGAGTCCAAGCTCTCAACTGACGGTGTCGTGCAACCGAAGAGTCGGCTTTCCAGCTGTCAACAGTGGCGGGAAAACTCAAATCTTTTTGACGTGCAAAAATATCTTGCATTTAATGCAGCATTTATTGCGGCATTTATTGCGCACAGTGGCTGCGCGCGTAGACCGGTCAACTCGCCGGATGGCGAACCAACCAGCGCACGCCACATCAGCGGCACACTCCGCCCACGTCAGCTACAGTACTCCCACGTCAGCACGGGGAGTCGCGCCAGCTGATGACCGTCGATCTCTTTTTGACCGTTCGACTTTCAGCCGTCGATCTTGTATGAGAGACGCTATAAAACAGAGACTTGATCATTTCGGAAAAACTCTTGTTTCATCAAATTTCTAAAGCCTTTTCTCTAAAAAGCCTTCCGAAAAATTCCCAATCCCTCTCAAAAATTCCCAAGTTTTTTTTCAAAATCAATGGCGTCTTCATCTAATCCTCCTCCTTCGTCCCCACCAGTCGAACGTGGTTCTTCTTCGACTGAGTCTGAAGATCTATCACTTGTTGTGGCTGAAGCGCACATGCCGACTTTCACCGGCATCGTGAAAGAAGAAGATATTGATTATACATATCCCTATGCCAGATTACTTGTTCTTAACAAGAAGGGCACTCAACACCAGTTATCGAATGCCCAACGAAGAGCTGCCCAAGTTCTTAAAGAAAAGATATTAAATGAGAAATTGGCGCTGAAGAATTATGGTCCAGAATTGATGGACATGATAGACCATGAGGGTCTGAGGCAGTATCTGACTGCAGCGCCGGAGACGTTCCACCCCCACCTCGTAGCCGAGTTCTACACCAGGGCGGTTGTAGCTGATGACAACCGGTCCTTCAAGACGTCAGTGTTCGGTGAGTTGATCACTGTCAATGCCGAACTCTTAGCCAATATCTTCGGGCTGAGAAACGAGGGTGAAGATGTCGCCAGTTATCTCTACAATGATGTGGAGGAGCTGAAGAAAAGGTGGACCATATGGAAGAAGCCGGAAGTGACCGTCTTCCGCACGGCGATGAAGAAGTCCGAGATGACGGACTGGTGGCAGCTCGTGTGCGACATCACTGTGAAGATGTTGCAGTGCGAAGTCGGATCCTTCGCCGAGCTCAGTGTCAGGAAGTTCTCGGTGATGTGCGCCCTCGCTGACGGCGTACATGGGAACTGGGCACAGTTTATGTTCCGAAGATTGCTGGAGCATGTGGCCCGAAACACCAATGTGCCAGTTGACGGAACATTCTCCCACAATGTTTCGTTTGGGCTGCGCATCAGTTACCTCCTCGAGAGAGTGATGGGGGAGCGAACTGATAGGGGCGAGAGACTGGTCGGCTCAGACTTCATTCCAGCCACCAGCGTCCAGCTGCCACGACCCACCTTGAAGAAGCCTGTGAGGCTCAGGGGGAAGAAATCTGTTGACCCCGCACATCCAGCGTCGGACGATGAGCCAGTTGATGAGGGCTCAGTCGTGCCGCAAGTGGCGTTGCCACTTACCGCTGAGGCTCGCTCAGAGCTGAAGCGAAAGAGGGAAGCTGACGCCTCTTTCCAGGAGATGGAGCAAGTACTGGGCAGTCAGCCACCAGCTCCAGCTCCAGCGCCAGCTGTCCCCCAGCCAGAAAAGAAAAAGAGGCGCAAGAAGGTGCTGACACGTCTACCCACTCATGGCGTTATCATCGCCGAGCCTGAATTTGTCTCGAGGAATATCCTCGGACATACCAAGGAAGAAGAGCTTGAAAAGATGACGAGGAAGCGGAAACGCATCCTCACCAAGGCTGAGAAAGCAGCCAAAGATGAGGCGAAGAAGAGCAGGGAAGAGGCTCTTCTGAGGGTGAAAACGAAGCTGAGGGCAAAGAAAATTGCAGAGCAGAGGGCTCTTGAGGCCGAACTGGCGGCCCGCGATGAAGCCTTCGCTAGGGTGAAGGCTGAGCATGATGCCAGGAAGAAGGCGGAACTGGAGGCGCAGATGAAAGGCGCGCTGAAGGGAAAATGGACGGAGTCATCCAGTAGCCAGCCGCCAGCTCCAGTTGCCCCTGGTCAGTTGTTGTCCGAGGAGGCCTTTACAAGGATTGTGGAAATGGGCACGGCTGACGTCGCTGATATACCAGAATCTATTCTACAAGAAGAAGCCCCAGCTGCTGAAGTTCCTAATCCCGTATTTTCTCAAGCATTTGTAAGTATGACTCCACCAGAAGGAGAGTTTATCCTTGAGCGGGCGACCACCCCTGAAAAACTGGCGAAGAAAATGAAGGAGTTTGAAGAGGTCTCTACCTCAGATGAAGAGGAAGAAATAATTGTAGAAGGGCCGGAGGCCGGTTTGGTCAGAAGAAGGGCAGTAGTTGCTGAGGCCCAGGTTACTGCTGATGAGGTTGCTGATGCACCTCCAACTGGAGAAGTTGACATCATCCAGTTGGATGATGATGAGGAGAAGGAGGCAGAGCAACCAGCTGTAGGTAGCTCTGTAGTTCAGAGGATGGAGCCGAAAGATCTGTTTCCAGAATTCGATGCGGCTGCCAGTCCTACTGGTGAGTCATCAAGGCCAGTTGTGCCTGTGAAAGAAGAAGAAGTTTCTTTTTCTTCTGACTCTGATTTTGAAGATCGACCATCTACAAGGAGATTTGTTCCCTCCTTCAAGCTGAAACAGAGGAAGCCTAAATCTCTGCCTTACATGATAAGTTCATTCCATCGTGATTCATTCACTGATGAGGAGATAGAGAGGCAAGTCACCGGCATTCACAGATGGGAGAGGCGAGGAGATGATGCTTTCATTTGCACCCGGGCCCCTGAGCAGGAAGAGTCTCATATTATTCCAAGGGTCGGGCTCCCCCATCAGTCAGTTTATGCCAACAGAGTGGTTGATTGGTGCCTTCCTCTGCAGCCGGTAGAGTATTTCAACTTCAGTTTATATGAATATGCTGATGTGATAACAACTGAGGTTGAAAGGGCAGTAGACAAAGAGATGTGGGACATCTACTTCCATGAAGTCCGCCGAGACTTAATTCTCTGCCGTGAGCTGCGCCGATATCTGATTTTTGATTACGTAGATCGGAGGATCCGTAATTTTGAGAAGCGAGCTATTCTGTATGCGAGACTTGGTCTCGATTTTTGGCGAACTGAACAGGATTTTGCCAATCAGTTCATGGGACCAGTCGAAGAGGGCCGGGATGCACTATCAGTTAGACACATTAAGCGCCAAATTAGAAAGATTGTCAAATTCAGAAGGCGCACCGGCTCTACTGGTTTCCCAAAGCCAAAGTTTGTAAAGCCCCCATACTTTGAGGTCTCTCAGACCAACCGAGGGTGCGTTTACACTTACGCCTTCCGGAGGATCAAGGTGATGATCCCTCTTTTCCGGATCATTGACTGTTGGGGTCTTCCCTTCAGTTTTGAGAAGTTCAGCCACCGCTGGTGGATATCAGTTGCAGCCCCTACTGTGCCGATGATTGTCAGTTCTCCGAGGAGAATCAATCGGGGCTGGCGACTGATAAGGCGTGAACTGATCCGAATGGACAGGAGTCCTGGAGTAACAAGGCTGGGAAGTCCAGTTGACGAACCAGTCGTGGAGGTACCAGTTCAGGAGAGAACTGAGGAGCCCACGACTGAGGTACCAACTGAGGAACCCCTAGTTCCAGAGACTGCTCAAGAGGCAGCTGGCACCAGCACTGATACTCCAACCACTTCCAGTTCTATGGATTTGGTGCTAGCTGAGCCCCTCACCGAGGTTCATCCTCCCCCGCAGCTGATTGCCCTGATTGATGCGAGGATGGACCAGTTCATTGCTTCCCTCCGTGATGATGTTCTTTCTGAGGTCCGAGGCGCCCTGTCCGGTGTTAATGACTTTTTGGCGCGGATCCAAGAGGGGGAAGCACGGCGAGCAGCAGCAGAAGAGGAAAGAAATAGAGCAGCAGCTGAAGAGAGAAGGCGTGTTGCCGCAGCTGAGGAAGAGCGTGCAAGAATTGACGCTGAGGAGAGGAGAAAGAATAGAGAGCAGATGGCAGCGTTGCAAGATCTCCTTCGATCACTTACACGTGTGCCCCCACCACCTCCTCCTCCTGGATCAGCTGGCTCCGGTCCTTCCTCTGCTTGATCTTTATTTTTCCAACTTTGTAATAGTCAGTTTCTGAATTCTCTGTACTTGTAATGTCATATTTTAATGAGAACTGAACTGACTGGTTGATGACAATCACTCTTTGTCCAACCAACTTTTATTTTGCCAGCTGAACTTACACATTCCAGTGTAATCAGCACCAGCACTTAACTAACTTAATTACTCTGAGCTTAAATGTTAAAATTTTTAAACGAGTAATATCTTTCCTGGTTTGAGGGGGAAGATTTATTAGTTAGAGCTGATGTGAGGAAGAATTTCTTGGGTTTAGATTTGATAGGAACTAAATGTAAAACCCTTGAAAGCTCTGTTCTTTCCTCATCAGCTGTAGTGCTCGCTGGTTAGGCTTTGATCGCACCAAAAAGGGGGAAATTGTTGGGAAATACTTTCTAAGTTTTCCTCCCCCAGTTGTTAGCTGTCAGTTAGTTTAGTTTTGGTGGATCAAAACCTAAGGCATACCAGCGTCAGTTAGTCTCTAGTCAGTTAGACTTAGTGCTTATATTGTAAAGTCCTGTATAGGCCCTTCGAGTCTGTAAGTCGTAGCTGACAGAAGACTCGTGCTGACAACTGTTCATCAGTTGTGGGAGATTTCAACAGCAGGAGGCTGACATATCTCTTGAGCACGAGTGGCACAACTGACTGGTTACTGTTCACCAGCAGTGAGGACTGGTACTGTTCATCAGCTGTGAGGACTGGCTACTGTTCACCAGCAGGGAAAAGTTTCATCAGCAGGAGGCTGACAAACTTCACCAGCTGAGGTTGGTTTCATCAGCAGGAGGCTGACAAAACCACGCCAGTCACGGGAGTTGTTCGATAAATGAATATCCGACAATTGGTTAAGATTCTGAGGAGTCAGCTAAAGTTACCAGCAGCAGACTGCCAGTCAGAAGAACCACCAGTTAACTCCCAGTGCCAAGGAGACAAAAAGGAGGTCGTCCTAGGAATCTACTGACAAATATTGACTTCAAGGTTGGAAACCTTTAGTCAATCAGTCACGACAGCCAGTCGAGATTCCTCGGACTGACTAAAAGAGCCGTTCTGACACAGAGTGGTCCCGTGTCAGAAAAAGCGGTCAAAGGCTGTGGGTTTCCGGAAAAACCTACCTGCCGCAATGGAGAGGACGACAGAAGGACGAAAGGCCATACCTGTTCCGGCGAATGGGTCAAACGGCTACTATTTCAAATTGGTGGAGAGCTTCGCCTATAAATAGGGCTCAACCACCAAGCATTAAAGACTACTGGAACCTTGAGCAATCTTAGAGCATTCAAAGTCTTCAAGCATTCAATTCTCTTCCAGTCGTCCAACCACCGGAGAAGTTAGCATTTACTTCTTTGAGGCTTCGCAGAAGCTACCTCCGTGTGTCGATTCCATCGAACACGAGACTCCAAGTATTCTACTTGTGAGTTCCAGACCACTTGGTGAATTTCTCTGTCAAGAGAAATTCACAGCAGCTCCTGTGCTACGCCAGCACTTGAGTTCATACGGGCAGTTGCCGCCGAACCTTTCGTTCTCTGGGAGAACTCAAACCCCAGAACCGCTGTGGAGGAAAAAGTGACGTGCTCGCGCTCCTACAGCATCGAGGTTGAAGAAGGCCAAGTCCGGGAGCGGTTGATTCAACACAGGACGAACGAGAGCTTCGTCAGCTGAAGATAGATCGTAGGATATTGTATACTTCTTACCTAGTGAATTTCCAGTGTTACGACTGGAGAGTGGACGTAGATCGTTTGATCGAACCACTATAAACACTTGCGTTATTTACTGCTTTCAGTTCATTACTTGTTTATTTAAAACTCAGCAACTGGTTGCTGAAGTATAACTGAATACGGTTTAAACTAACCAGCTAAGTTCTAAGTTGCCAGCATCAGCTGACACTCCAGTGGTCAGCTGATCAACTTTCACCAGCTGACAGGTACAACTTACCAGTTGTCAGCTGAGTGACCAGGAACCAGTTAGAAGTGCAAGATACAACTGATAACTGATAGAGTTAGAAAATTTTATAATATCCGCTGTGCACCGTATCTATACTCTGAAAAATCGGGACCAACAAGTGGTATCACGCGCGAAGGTTTCCTTTCAGACTTAGTTTGAGTCGCCTAGGATCGTGATCCCTGTATTTCCTTGCACTTTAATTCTCTTGTGAGTTTTTTGTTTAGCTCAGGCAACATGATGAATATTCCCAAGCTACCAAACTACAATCCAGAGAAGCATGTCCTTTGGAGGAAGCGGTCTCTGATCCAGTTGAAAAGCTACCATCCAGATATGAAGTATGTTCTGGAGACAGGCCCCATCCAGATTACCAAGGTCCAGCCACCAGTTGGTGATGATCCAGGAGGCGTTGTTCCGAAGCCCCCTGAGGAGTGGACTACTGAGGATAGAAGGCGGAATCAGCTGGATTCCGTAGCTCTTGAGATGATCTTGTCATCTCTGCCAGATCCCTTAATGGAGGAAGCCCTCCAGCATGAGACAGCTAAGGCTGTTTGGGATTTCCTGGATAGTATATGCAAAGAAACTGACCAGATGAAGCGCAACAAGTTGCAAGTTGCGGTAGATAAGTACGAATCCTTCCAGATGCTGAATGGAGAATCTGTCAAAGACATGGAAGGAAGGTTCAACATCATAGTCAGTGAGCTCAAATCGCTTGGAAAGACATATTAAAATGAGGAGCTCAACGCTAAGATCCTTTCCAAGATGCCGAAAGAAGATTGGTTTGTAAAAACCACTACCTTGAAGGAGAAGGATCTGTCCAAGCTGATACCGAAGGAGTTGTTTGCCCAGTTGCAAGCACATGAATGGGATATCCAGATGGCGAATAAGAATGAAGCAATCCGAGCAATCGGATCTCCAAGTGCCAAATCCCATGACGAAGCGTATTTTGTCAAGAAAGATTTCAAGTGGAAGAATAAGAAGCCGTTCCACTCAGAGAGGCCTGCTGGTCAGCCTCAGCACAACCAGCAGAGAGAATCCCCATCCCAGTCGGGATCGAGCGGGAAGAGTAGCGAGAGCTCTATCGCTGAAATTGAGCAACAAATGAAGAAATTGGCTATCCTTCTGGAGAAAGCCAGAGCTAAACAAGGGATTTCCACCAGTTCCAGTGATGGAAAGTTCGTAAAGTGTTGGGAATACTAGCTAAGTTTTCCTCCCCTAGTTGTAAGTCGATAGATGTATAGTTTTGGTGCATCAAATCCTAAGGCATACCAGCGTCAGTTAGTATCTAGTCAGTTAGACTTAGCGCTTATTTGTAAAGTCCTGTATAGGTCTTTCGAGTTGTAAGTCGTAGCTGATTGAAGACTCGTGCTGACAACTGTTCACCAGTTGTGGGGGATTTCATCAGCAGGAGGCTGACATATCTCTCAAGCACGAGTGGCACAAACTGACTGGTTACTGTTCACCAGCAAAGGATGGTTTCATCAGCTGGAGGCTGATAAACCTCACCAGCTGAGGTTGGTTTCATCAGCAGGAGGCTGACAAAACCACGCCAGTCACGGAAGTTGTCTGATAAAGGAATATCCGACAAAATGGTAAAGTTCTGTGTAGTCAGCTAAAGTCACCAGCAGCAGACTGCCAATCAGACCAACCTCCAGTTAACTCCCAGTGCCGAGGAGACAAAAAGGAGATTCGTCCTAGGAATCTACTGACGAATATTGACTTTAAGGTTGGAAACCTTAAATCAATCAGTCACGACAGCCAGTCGAGATTCCTCGAACTGACTAAAAGAGCCGTTCTGACACAAAGTGGTCTGTGTCAGAAAAAGCGGTCAAAGGCTGTCGGGTTTCCGGAAAAACCTACCAGCCGCCGCTGAATAGGACGAAAGAAGGACAGAAGACCATGCCGTTTCTGGCGATGGGTCAAACGGCTAGAAAGTTTGAATCGGTGGAGAGCTTCGCCTATAAATAGGGCTCAACCACCAAGCATTAAAGACTACTGGAAAAACAACCGAACTTAGAGCATTCAAACTCTCAAAGCATTCAATACGCCTTCCACTCGTCCAACCACCGGAGGATCTTGCATTTAAGTCCTTCGAGGCTTCG
>JAPKLW010007804.1:2952-14371 GCA_026898455.1 Plectranthus barbatus | reverse complement strand
ATTATATAATGATTAAAATATTATTTTTTTGAACAGCACCTTACCAAACTCACTTAATTTCGGGTTTTCTATTCCCAAAGTGTCTAAATGTGTCCACAATTAGGATTTTGTGTTAAATTGTGTCCACACTTTTAATTTTTGTAATAAAAATGTAAATCACCCGAATAAATCTTTAGTTGCTTTTGAAAAATATTTTAACAATTCATGCATAGTAGTACATGCATCCCAATGAGATAAAAGAAAATTAACACCGTAAATATCACTTCTAAAAAATTATACTAATAATTATTTATATTTAAAAGTATCATAAAACATTTCATAGGTGACATTCCACCTAGTAGAAATGTCCGTTGGAAAACGTTTTGCTTGAACTCTTGACTGGTACAAAAGAAACCCATTTTTTTGCAATATGTTTATGACCAATTGACCATGTAAGCATAAGACTGCACTTCTAATAGGTGTGATCGAACCTTTATAAATTTTGATGCCATCTTGAACAACTATATTAAGAATATAAGTAATACAACGATAATGGAAAAGCTTATCTCCGAGGACCGGATTGCACTCCAAAATAAGCTCCCTTATTGATGCGGTGTTGGTGCTTGCATTATCAAAGCTAATTCAAAATATATTATCATTTATTTTAAATTGGTGAACTATTTTTATTAATAAAGTAGTTATATTACTTAGTGATGGCCATATTGAACCGGAACCGGCCCGCCGGTTCCACGGTTCGGAACCGGAACCGTGCAACCGGTTCCGAACCGGAACTGTAACCGGTTGTAGCCGGGCCGGTTCAGGTTCCATGTTTTAACCGGAATCGGAACCGGGGAAAAAAAAAAGAGGCGTGAACCGGCCGCCGGTTTTTTTTTTTTAAAAAAACTAGCCGTTGGACCCCGGTTCCGAACCGGAACCGCCAGTTCCGGTTCCGAACCGGCGGTTCCAACGGCTAGAAACGACTATTTTTTCGAAACAAGCCAATGGGACGCCGACACGTGTCCTCGAACCGCCGGTTCGGCGGTTCCACCGAATTTTTTTTTTCAATTTTTACCTATAAATACCCCCCTTTCCCTCAACATTTTCACACTTCAATCTCAATTCTCTCAATTCTCTCAATTACTCTCAATTCTCTCATTCAATTCTCTCAATTCTCTCAATTACTCTCAATTATTCTCAATTAGTTTCAATTACTTTCAATTACTTTCTTTTTAAAATAGTTCTTTCAATTTCTCTTTCAAATTTCCATCCCAAATTCATTCTCTCAAATTCCAATTATGTCTTCAAGCCGTGGTGGTGCCGATAATAGGGGCAAGGGCAAGACCACGTCTAGAGATGATACTACTAGAGGTCCACCTCGTCAACGTCGTCGTGGTGCTCATATTGAAAGCTCTTCTCAATCTCAATACGATGATAACATCAATTTGTCATCGAGTGATGAAGATCTTCGTGAAACTCAAATACAAGCCAATGAGGAGTATGCCCGACAATTGCAACATCATGAAATGCGTTTTCGTGAGGCTTTGGAAGGCAACGAAGATGTTCCACCCCCCGAGGCCGAGGTAAATGAAGAAGATGATGATTTCGATTCAAACAAGAGTCCAAAAGCTTTGAAATCCGATCTTTTCACAAAGCACTTCCGAAAAATTCGTGCAAAGGAGCAAAAGAAAGGTACGTGGTATTTTAAATTCTTATACTCATTTTAAATTTTATTTCAAATTCTTATACTTATTTTAAATTTTAAATATGATATCTAACTAGAAAAATATAAAATTATAGGTGCTCCCGAACAATTTGATCTACTTTGCAATTATTGCCCTAAGAAATACAAATTCACCGCCGGTGGTGGATATGGAACATATCAACGCCACCTAAAGGTGAAGCATCCCATGGAGTTTGGCTTGGCTAAGGGTCAAACTCAATTAAACCAAGGTGCATTTTCTTCCCCCCAAGGTACGTCTTCCTCTGTTGGGAAATCTGTCCAAGGTTTCCTCCCTCAGTAGCTTATTTGTATAGATTGTAGTTTTGGTGGATCAAATCCTAAGTCCTACCAGCGTCAGTTGTCTCTAGATAAGGTCTTAAATGTAAAGTCCTGTTTAGGTCTTTGAGTTGTAAGTCGCAGCTGATCAAGACTCGTGCTGACACTGTTCACCAGCATGAGAAGCGCTTATGACTGGGTACTGTTCACCAGTTGGGAAGGATTTCATCAGCAGGCGGCTGACAAATCTTACCAGCAGAATACGTGTTCTTGCTTACACTATTCACCAGCGGTGATTTCACCAGTCATGGGAGATTCCAAGAAGAATTAACATCCAGACATTTGGTAGACTTTGATTATGCCAGGGCAAGTCACCAGCAGAGACTGCCAGCACAAGATCACCAGAATGATCTACCAGTCTGATGTTACCAGCAGAATTCCAGATTCTCTCTCCCCGCGTAGTAGAGACAAAAAGAAGATTCTCTGAGGATTCGACTGACAAAGTATGACTTTAAGGAAGGATAACTTAAAGTCTATCAGTCACAAGACGCCAGTCTTATTCCTCGGACTGACAGAGAGAGCCGTTCTGACACAAAGAGATCTGTGTCAGATAAAGCGGTCTTAGGTATGGATCTTTTCTGGAAAAGCATACCTGCCGCCGTCAGAAGGACATCCGAGGTCTGACACCTTTCCGGATGCGTCCAAACGGCTAGAAAGTTTGAATCGGTTCCTGCGGCTATAAATACGTCGCAACCACCAACATTCAAACATTCCACTTATCTGCTCAACCACCAAAAGAACTGAAATTATTGCAAAATTGCATAAAGTACTTTCGAGGCTTCTCATAAAGCTTTCCGTGTGTTGATTTATCAAACACGAGACTTCAAGCTTTAAGCTTGTAAGTTAAAGATCTCACTTGGTGTTCTTTCTCCCTTCGAGAGAGTTCACAGCAGCTCCTGTGCTTACCAGCACTTGAGTTATTTCGGGCATTCTGCCGTAGAGACTGTTACGTTCTTGGGAGAACTAAAACACCTAGCTAGCTGTGGAGGTTGAAGTGACGTGCTCGCACTCCATTAGCTGAGGAGAGTTGAAGAAGGATCCAGGACCGGGAGCGGTTGATCTAGTGAACTGGTGGACGAGGTATTCACCAGCTAGAGATAGATCGTAGGAGACCTGTACCTGATTACTCTTAGTGGAATTTCAGTGCTTCGACTGGAGAGTGGACGTAGATCGATTGATCGAACCACTATAAAAATCCTTTGTTATTTATCAGCTTTCTGTCTTTCATTCATATTTTAAACCCAGCACTCAAGTGCTGGAGTATATCCTGAAACTGATATATAACTGTGCAAACAAGGCTAAATATTCTAAGTTTTGAATCACCAGCTGACAGGTCTCAGTTGTCAGCTGTGTACTGAGTAACCAGCACCAGCTGACCAGTTGCCAGTTGTCAACTGTGTGTAAGTAGCGTGCAAGAAAACACTTAACATTATTTCCGCTGCGTAACGTTTTATACTCTGAAAAACCGGGACCAACAAGTGGTATCAGGCGCGGTCGGTCTTTCTAGACTGGTCGTACACTGAGTCGCTTAGGACCGAGATCCAAGTTTCCTTGCACTCCACTTTGTCTGTCTGTTGTTTAGCTCAGGTACGCAAGATGAATATCCCGAAGCTGCCCAACTACAATCCGGACAAGCATGCTATGTGGCGAAAGAGGTCGCTCATTCAGCTGAAAAGCTTCTATCCGGAGATGAAAGACGTGCTGGAGAAAGGGCCGATCGAGATCACCAAGACGAGGCACCAGATAGGAGATCAACCAGCTGCTGAGATCCCAAAGCCCCCAGAAGAATGGAACGCTGAAGACAGGAGGCGGAATCAGCTGGACTCCGTTGCTCTCGAGATGATCTTATCATCTCTTCCAGATCCGCTGATGGAGGAAGCCCTCCAATTTGACAGCGCCAAGGCAGTCTGGGACTACCTTGATAGTCTCTATAAGGAGACAGATCAGATGAAGCGCAACAAGTTGCAAGTTGCGGTGGACAAGTACGAGTCATTCCAGATGCTGACTGGTGAAACCATCAAGGAGATGGAGGCTAGATTCAATGCTATAGTCAGCGAGCTGAAGTCTTTGGACAAGGAGTACTCGAATGCAGAGCTTAATGCAAAGATCCTGTCCAAGATGCCCAAGGAGGACTGGTTCGTGAAGACTACAGCTCTTAAGAAGAAGGATCTGTCCAAAATGACTCCCAAGGAGTTATTTGCTCAACTGCAGGCACATGAGTGGGACATCCAGATGGTGAACAAGAATGAAGCCATCCGGAATGTTGGATCTCCCAGCATCAAAACACAAGACGAAGCCTACTTCGTCAAGAGGGACTTCAAATGGAAGCCCAAGAAGCCTTTTCACACTGACAGATCTGCTGGGCCGCACAACCAGCAAAAAGAGATCCCATCCACATCGGGATCTAACTCCAAAGGCAGCGAGAGCTCTATCGCAGATCTTGAGCAACAAATGAAGAGACTGGCTGTTCTTCTGGAGAAAGCCAAGTCGAAACAGGGAGTATCTCTTAGCTCAACTGATGGAAAATTCGTCAAGAGAACTCCCCGCGTTTGTTATCAATGCCAATCCCCTGATCATCTTAAATTTGAATGTCCACAGGTGGATAAAGATGAGCGGGAAAGGCTGAAGAAGCTCTTTGAAGAGCGTGCATCCAAGGCCGTTGCTAAGGCCATGCTGACAAGGACAGAGGTTCCTGATATACCTGACCATGATGATGGAGAGTATGCGTCAGATGAAGAGTCAGAAGAGGAAGCGCTACTGGCGCTGATGGTATCTTTCGGAGAGGAAGAACATGAAGAATGTGCTGACAGTGAGGGGGAACAAGCACTTGCTGCTGACGACCAGGTACAATCTGTTCCCTCATTGCACATCATGTCTCCACGCATCCTAGACGATGCTGAGTCGCATTGCTCCGACTCAGAGGTTGTCACCATAGATATTCTTCAGCAAGAATTTCTTAAATTTTACGAAATAAAGAATATCTTGGCTAGCGAAAACACCTCGCTAAAAGATCAGATTTCTATTTTGACCAATGAGATTGAAAAATCTAGGTCACTCGGTGTAGAGTTAGCCACTCTGAAAGAGACTCACTCAGAATTGCTTAAGAGTTTTGAAATTTTAAAAACTGAGAGAGATACTTTTCAAAAGATTGTCCTTGAGCAAGACAATAAAATAAATCATTTGAACAAAGGCTCAAAGAATTTGGAAGAGGCTCTCCTTCATTGGAGAAAGCCTACTGATAAATCCGGGTTGGGATTTGAAAAGGATTTGAGCATAAACCAACCCGAACTCACAGCTGATAAGGGTAAGGGCAAACTGATAAATGCATCAGCACCAGCTGGTAATACCAGTCAGTCCCGTATGGCTGATCAGCACAGGAATAATAAGACCAGATTCATAGGTGAGTCATCACGACAAAAACCTCAACTGGCAAAATCCTCTGCTGACAGGACGCCAGCACACCCTAAGACGCAGACTAAGCCGAATAATTCTAAGGCAATGAAGTCAGCGTCAGCTACCAGTGGAATCCGACAGCCAGCACCAGCTGTCAAGGGAATTCACACACAACCTCGTCAGTATGCCAATCACCAGCATACTTACAAGGGATCCAAATCTCAGAGTAACTCTGAGAGAAGGATAATACCTGATAGGAGGAATACCTATCAGAGGCCTGAGCCCAATCACAAGTTTTCTCAAAGGGCTGTGAAGGCTAGCCATGGTGGTCCACACTTCCAGAGACCACGAAGGCAACACACACAACCGGAAAAATATTTTCGAAACTCTCAGCGGAAGAATACTTCCAAAGGAGTTACACACACAGCCACACCTTCCCAAACCAAACTCATGCATTACTTCAAAAGGAAGGGAAAGGCTACTGATGATATCAGCAAGGGTAAAACCAAGCTGAAAATCACTAAAGTCTGGATTCCGAAAGGAATCATTCAGCGATCTAACCCTGCAGGACCCGCAGAAGATCGGGGACCTAAATAAATTCTTTATCTTTCTTGCAGGTACAGGATCATGCAACACAGCTTCAGAGGTCGAGAGAGTGGATCTTAGATAGTGGGTGTTCAGCTCACATGACTGGTGAAGAGGATTTGTTTGCAGATCTTATCAAGGTCAAAGGACCTCCAGTTATTTTTGGTGATAACTCTAAGGGCAGAGTTATTAGCAAGGGCTGTATCGAGAAGGACGATGTCAGAATTATAAATGTATCCCTTGTCACCTCTCTCAAGCACAACCTCCTGAGTATCAGTCAGCTGTGCGATAGTGGCTACACAGTTCACTTTGAGAAATCAGAGTGCCAGATCAAGGACGAGATGACTGGCGAGACCAAGTTGAGAGGTATTCGAAAAGGAGGACTATATGTCGTCGACTGGCAAAGTGGGAAGACAGATTCATGCTTCGTGGCCACCAGTACTATGGAAACTAACTGGCTGTGGCACAAAAGGTTGAGTCATCTGAATTTCAGAACTATCAACTACCTGGCCAAGCATGATCTTGTGGAAGGACTTCCCAAGGGAGGATTCAAGAAGGAAGGGATTTGCAAAGCATGCCAGCAGGGCAAGCAAACTAAGAAGTCCTTCAAGAACCAGTCGCCAGTCTGCCCCAGTACCAGTCGGGTACTCGAGTTGCTACATATGGACCTCTTTGGACCAGTAGCACCTCAAACCATTGGAGGAAGACATTATTCGCTGGTGGTAGTCGATGACTACTCGCGCTATAACTGGGTAAAGCTTCTCAGAACCAAGGATGAAGTGAAAATCATTCTTCCAGATTTGATTGTCAAAGCACAGAAACAGAGAGAAGCTGTGGTAAAGCGGATACGGTCAGACAATGGGACGGAATTCTGCAACAGTCTGCTGATGGATTTTTGCACGGAAGTCGGCATTAAGCATGAAAGATCTGCACCAAGGCAACCGCAGCAGAATGGACTGGCAGAACGTAGGAACAGGACGCTGAAAGAAGCGGTCCGGTCCATGCTGGCAGAATCCGGCTTATGACAGAGTTTTTGGGGAGAAGCGTTGGTGACGGCCTGCTATACTCAGAATAGAAGCGGGATCAACGACAGACTCAAGAAAACTCCCTACGAAGTTTATTTTGGTCGTAAGCCTTCTATAGATCATCTTCGTGCTTTCGGTTCACCATGTTATGTCCATAATAATGGTAAGTCGAAGTTAAATGCTTTTTCGCCTAAGGCTGATGAGGGTGTCTTTGTCGGATATGGACATCCCTCTCACAAAGGCTATAGAGTATTTAACAAGACCACCAAACTTGTGGAAATAACATGCAATGTTGTTTTTGATAAAGCTACTTTAGTGCGCAGGACATTACGACAACTGGCTGAAGATGTTCCTGAGGTCAATGATGTCGTTGATCAGTTGGGCAGGAATTCTTCCAATGCTCAACCAACTGGTTTGACTAGACCTATGACTGGATCATCTTCACAACCAGTATCCTCGGTTGCCCATCAGCAATTCGGGAGGGTCGGTGATGCAATTGACCTTGCTGAGACCTTACACTCAATCTCCCTGAGTGGAACTGGCAATAATCCAGGGGGAATTCCGTCTGGAATTTTTGAGCCAGAAGAAGACGATGAACCAGCTGGAGTGGATGCACCAGCTGACGATGTAGATATCGCAGAAGGATCAGGAGATCAGTCAGAGAGTGAAGCTGACGAAGAGATTGTTCCGACTGGTGAAGGTCAACCACCAGTTGCAATTGCAGCTCCGACTGGTGAAGTTCAGGAAGCACCAGTCATCAGGACAGAAGAACCAACGCCAGCAGATTCTCATCTTCCCAAATGGCTGAGAAATCACCCATCCGATGCTATTCTCGGTGATCCAGAAGGTTCTGTTCAGACTCGACACGGCAGTGCGCTCCTGACTTGTTTTATTTCTCAAGTGGAACCTACTTCCATAGGAGTTGCGCTAGAATCTGCCGATTGGATTAATGCCATGCAAGAAGAGCTTGCGGAATTCACTCGCAACAATGTTTGGGACTTGGTAGAGAGACCATCACATCAGTCAGTGATTGGCACCAAGTGGGTTTTCAAGAACAAGCGAGATGAGAATGGCACTGTAATCAGAAACAAAGCTCGTTTAGTCGCCAAAGGTTACAAGCAATGTGAAGGCATCGACTTCGACGAGACCTTCGCACCAGTTGCAAGAATGGAGGCGATACGGCTGTTCCTTGCGTATGCAGCGTATCATGGTTTCACGGTATTCCAGATGGACGTGAAGAGCGCCTTCTTGAATGGCGAGCTAAAGGAGGAAGTATATGTCGAACAACCTCCAGGCTTTGAAGTAGGCACCAAAGTGTACAAGCTGAGAAAGGCCCTGTATGGATTGAAACAGGCGCCCAGGGCTTGGTACGAGACGCTATCACAGTTCCTAATCAGTAATGGATTTCGGAAAGGGAAGATCGACAGGACTCTCTTCCTTATCAAGGATGCTGATGATATGCTAATGGTGCAGATATATGTCGATGACATTATATCCGGGTCAAAGAATATGTCTCTCTGTGAGAAGTTTTCTCAACTGATGCAGAACTCATTCCAGATGAGTATGATGGGCAAATTAACATACTTCCTAGGACTCCAAGTCCAGCAGTCAGCTGATGGAATTTTTATTAATCAGAGGAAGTATGCCAAGGACCTAATTCAGAAATATTGCCCAGAGAAGACTAAGGCTCTCAGAATACCGATGAGCACCAGTTGCCAGATCTTTCTTGATGAAGAAGGAGAATCGGTTGATCCTTCCAGCTACAGAGGTATTATTGGATCACTTCTCTATCTGACAGCCAGCAGACCCGACATTTCATACTCAGTCGGAGTGTGTGCCAGATTTCAAGCCAATCCAAAGAAGTCACACATGGAAGCTGCTAGGAGAATAGTGAAATACCTCAAAGGAACTGAATCACTTGGCTTATGGTACCCCAGGAATGATGAGCTTACACTCATTGGGTATTCAGATTTAGATTTTGCTGGATGCCGTATAGATAGAAAAAGTACCAGTGGTACGTGTCAGTTTCTAGGACACAAGCTAATCAGCTGGTTTAGCAAGAAGCAACACTCAGTTGCTACATCTACTACTGAGGCTGAATATGTTGCCGCTGCCAGTTGCTGTGCTCAAATTCTCTGGATCAAGCAACAACTGGAAGACTATGAAGTGGACACTGGTTGTGTACCCATCTATTGCGATAACAGCAGCGCTATGTGCATAACGAAGAATCCGGTTCATCACTCTAGGACCAAGCACATAGATATCCGACATCACTTCATACGTGATCATGTCGAAAAGAAGGATATCAGCGTAGAGTACATCAGAACCGACGATCAACTAGCTGACATCTTCACCAAACCTTTGCCAGAAGCAAGATTCAAGGAGTTGTGCATCAAACTCGGTCTTATGGAGATTGATGCGAGCCCTAGTGTTGAGGAAGAATGAGTCCCAGCTCTCATTCCGTTCTTGATTTTCTGAAGGATGCTGATTAAGACTAAGTCCAAGCTCTTAGTCTTCATGTTTTCTTTAGTGGTGGCTCAAAACCACAGGTGGTATCTACTGGCAGAACTTATTCCATAAACAACGAAGGAAATGAGTCCCAGCACTCATTTCAAATTTGCCAGCAGTCATGCACCATCAGTCGAAGTAAAATTGGGTCCCAGCTCCCAATTCCAAGCAATGATGAAGAAGTGAAGAGAAGATTATGCGGAATGAATTGAGTCCAAGCTCTCAATTCTTTCAATCTTTCAAGTTGTCAGCAGACAACTGGTGATATATCAACGACTGGTGAAAATTGAGTCCTAGCTCTCAATTTGTCTAAGTACACGGGAACCAGTTGTGAGTATCAGTTGTCGACTGGTAAGAAGGCCATACTGGCAGGGGGAAGTATGCGACTGGCGTATACTACTGATGACCAGGTATACTACTGATGACCAGTTGAGTCCCAGCTCTCAACTGACGTTCTCTTGAAGTCCAAGAGTCGTGCCAGCTGTCGCAAAAATGGCGGGAAAGGTTTAAAATTGGTCTTGCGTGTGCATATCTTCGAATTTAATGCGGCATTTAATGCCACATTTAATGCGCACAGTGACTGCGCAGTCAAAAGCAATCTCGCGACCAATCAGCGTGTGCCATGTCAGCTACACGCACCATCCCACGTCAGCACGACCACGCACGTCGCTACAGGGAATCGTGCCTGCTGATGACCGTCGATCCTCACTTTTGACGAATTCATCTCGTCCATCCATCCCAGCATGGCACTAGTATAAATAGCTGTTATTCGTGATCGGAAAAACTCTTATCATTCCTTCAAATTTTTCGAACATTTTTTTTCCGTTCATCTTCCTTAAAATTTCCGAACACTTATTCCCTGAAAACATGGCGTCTTCATCCAACCCCGCTGCTGATAAATCATCCTCTTCCACTGAGTCTTTGGATCTAGACTTACCATTAGCCAAATCACACATGCCTACCTTCACTGGCATTGTGAAAGAAGAAGACATAGATTATACCTACCCTTTCAACAAGCTTGTTCAGTTGAACAAAAAGGCCACCCAACATCTCCTTTCTAACTCCCAGATCAGAGCCGCCCAAGTCCAGAAGGAGAAGATTTTGAACGACAAACTGGCCGAGAAGCATTACGGCGAGGAGCTCATGGAAATGATCGACCATGAGCAGCTCCGACCATACTTGACGGCAACCCCCAGGAACTTCCACCCACATATGGTCGCCGAGTTCTATGCTCGCGCGGTGATAGCTGACGACAGGAAATCCTTCACCACGTCGGTGTTCGGACACCTGATCACCATCGACGTAGAGTACCTAGCCAACCTCTTTGGGCTGAGGAGTACTGGTGAGGAGGTGGCGACGTATTACAAGGATGATACGGTGGAGATCAGGCGGAGGTGGACTGAATGGAAGAAGGAGGGGGTGACTATCTTCAAGACTGGCATGAAGAAGTCAGAGATGGACGAATACTGGCAGATGGTATGCGACATTGTGGTGCGGATGCTCCAGTGCGAGGTCGGCTCCTATGCCAAACTAAGCTTAAAGAAGTTCTCCGTTATGTGCGCGCTGGTGGATGGCGTATATGGAAACTGGGCCGAGTTCATTTTCGGCCGGCTGCTGGAGAATGTGGAGAAGAACTGCACAGTCAAGACTGACGGCAGGTTCCTCCATGCAGTGTCTTTTGGCCTGCGAATCAGCCACATTCTGGAGGTGGAGATGGGGGACCGAATCGACCAAGGGGAGCAACTGGTCGGGTCCGACTTTATCCCAGTCACCAGGGTCAAACTTCCTGGCCCAGACTACAAGAAGCCTCAACGGCTGAGAGGCAAGAAGGCTGTGGACCCTGCTGACCAAGTTTCTGAGGAGGAGTCAGAAC